>VUQS01002858.1:1157-12316 GCA_015108495.1 Heterochromis multidens
CCCCTGTTAAAGAAGTTACAATAATGTATTTATAAGTATTACACATTTAAAAAAAAAAAAAAAAAAAAATTTTGGTGTTTTGTTTTTTTTTTTTTTTTTTTTTTTAATCTTCAAGTTATTCGCTTCTTTCCAGAGCTGCATATTTTTAATTTAATTTTTACCTGCAATGGACCTGATGTGCTGTTACAGTGAGTATATAAAGAAATGTATTAAAGTGACACTTATTATGGCTCCAAGTAAGAACTACAAGTGCCTGTTGTTGTCTTATTTTTCTGCTTGTTATTATTACATTCTACTTTAGCTAATGCCTGTTTAACTACTTGCTGCTTGTCTTCACAGAGCCATGTACAATGGGATTGGCCTGACGACTCCGCGGGGGAGCGGCACCAATGGCTATGTGCAGCGCAACCTGTCGAGTCTGCGGGTCAAGCGGCCGCGGGACGAGCGCGGTGGCGAGCGGGATGAGAAGGATCGGGAGAGGCTGGAGAGCCAGCTCAACAGGCAGCCCAATGCCGACATCCTGGAGCACCAGCGGAAGAGGCAGCTGGAGGTGAAGTGTGCCGAGCTGCAGGACATGATGGAGGAGCAAGGGTAAAGACAATTATTGAAAACAAAATTAATTTTTTGGCTAAACTGCTGTATGTTTGATGGTTTCTGCTTCTTAAATCTGAGGATTTCCATCTTGTTCTAAAATCATTGTTAACTGAGCTTTTTTTTCCCCCAACATATTAAGCTCTTTGTTTTTAGAAATGTGTATTCAGTCCATCCAGATTGCTTCAGTGGGAGAAACAAAGTACAGTAGTGCAGCACTGACTTCTGCATATTGCTAAATCCTGTTCTTTGTTTGGACGCTCAGGTATTCTGCTGAGGAGATCGAGGAGAAAGTGAACAGTTTCCGCATGATGCTGCAGGAGAAGCAGGAGCCTGCACCTGCCTCCACCGAGAGACCAACGTAAGCATTTGTCCACATTAATAAAAATAAATCACAAATCGATTCCAAGAAGCAACTTTCTTTCCTTGCTTTTTTCCTTGTTGGTTGCATGCAATTTTATGATGATCATATTTTTTTCTATAACATTTAAAATGATCCTAAAACAGCACCAAGCCTCGTACTTGCTGACCTCATATACAATTTGCACAGAGGATAAGCACACCTATCGGTTTAAATGTCATTTCTTTTTGTTCTTGCACTCAGATAGTTTAACAGCAGCTGCGGCTGAAAGAATAAGGATAAAATTGTCTTGCGCACATTAAAAAAAAACGTAGCCCATTAATTTAAAGGAACGTGCAGTTAATTACATATGTCAGCTCCTCCCATGTCTTAGTATTATAGCTGCATTGTGATATCCACTTGCACTGACTCTGTTAATCACCCACAACATGTCTTTGGTTTTTACCTCTCAGCTGTAAAAGGCTGATGGAATATTTTTGCCACCCTGCCGGGCGGGCGGCATGGATAACAAAGTTTGTGAACATGATTACTCGAGAATAATGCGACATAGGATTTTCAAATTGATACCATAGGTGCATCTACTAAAAATCCCAGACGAGTTAGAATCCCGGTGACCTTGACCTCAAGGTCAGAGATCAAGTTTTCTGAAAGTCTTGTGAACACGATAACTCCAGAAAGATGTCACCTAGGATTTTCAAATGGATACCATAGGTGTCTAAGAGGCTGAGAGGTAGCACTGGTGGCCACCAGTATTTTTATTACTGCCGATAATAAAAAATGGGTTTGTTTCCTCTCAGGGTGACGGAGACTCATGCCCTTGCTGCAGCCAACCAGCAGAAGAATGACCGTCTTCGCGCTGCTTTTGGCATTGCCAGCGACTATGTGGATGGATCATCCTTCCACGCGGACCGCAAGGACAGAGAGAAGGAGAAGAGAGAGCAGGAACGACTGGAGAGAGAGAGGCTGCAGCAGCAGCAGCAGCAATATGCGTGAGGACGCAGAAAAAACACGTCTTCAGAGCCCGACTAGACATCAAATTAGTGATTGATTTTTATCCCAAAAAGCTGAATCTGTTCATCTGGACATAGTGCTTTTAGCATTTTGATCAATGGTCATGACAATTTGCGTACTAATGATCATGAAACTGACCTTATGGCCCATTGTTAGTCAGTGGTGTTAGTTTCGGTCATTATGCAAATGTACTGTTTATAAGGTTGGGGAATCCTGCAGTCAGCTGAGACTGAAGAAGTCACTTGGATAAGTTGACAAAATGTTTCTCCCACTAAAAACGCTACATCCAGATGAACAGATTCAGCTTTTTGGGATTCTTTTACCTGGATTATTGAGCATGCATCAAGAGATTGATTTTTATGTGAATCTAGCAGAGACTGAAATAACATTTGGATTATTTCTGATTCAGGGTCTGTTTCCTTTTCTCTTTCAGGTTGGTGGAAGATTCCGATGAGGCAGATTCTCCTCCAAAGAAGCGCAGTCGGAAGAAGAAAAAGAAAAACAAGAACAGAGACAGGTTAGATGATAAACCAAGTGAAAGCAGAAAAGGTTTGGACTGCTGAGCAGGGGTCTGATGGTTTTATTTCTTCTCCAAGCAGCTCAGAGAGTCCCTCCCCATCTCCTCGCAGAGAGAAGAAATCAAAAAAGAAGAAGAAACGGTATTACACCATCAGTTTTTTTCCTCATATTTCACCTCTTTACCGACTGACTGTTAACCTGAAAATCTGTTTTTCAGTGAGGTGTCAGAGGAGGAAGAAGACAGGTAGGTGTTTATCGGTTTCTTCTGTCTTAAAGCCATTCAGCAATGTTTGAGTTTGAGTTTGCTGCCTGTTTAAACAGCATTGTGTGTAACTTTCTGTCACTTGCCCTCTTTAAAGTTCCTCAGAAGAAAAAGAGAAGGTGTCAGAGAAGAACAGAAAAAAGAGTCAAAGTGCAAGTCCCCCAAAAGCAAAGGCAGGACGAGGCAGGAGTGTTTCCTCCAGCTCTGCTCACAGGTATGAGATTAAAGAGGAGATATGCAGTACTAACTTAGAGGAGTTTGCTCTCAACAATTATCCTACTCTTTCAGTGCGTGTATCATTCTTTCTCACAGTTTGACACTGTTCGTGTTGTCCACTGCATAACATTTGTTCTAGTTGGTTTTTTGTTAATAATATTCTTAGTGTTTTGTCTTCTTGAAAAAATAATCTTCATTATTATATTTGCTAAACTTGTTGTCCTTCTGGATATAAACGAAGGAGGAACAGCTTTGGGTTTAGTGGATTTTATTTTGAGATTATCTTCTCACGTCACTCTGACCTTGTCCCAAAATGTTTGAATATTTTTGACCGTGAAACAGTGCTCCTTTAGCCTCTGCATTTAATACACGTGGGTGGTATATTTTTAATCTAACCATTTAACCTGGCAGGAGTTCTTTATGTTCACATTAACCAATTATAGTGTGTTAGTCTGATGCATGTGTTCACCGTCTCTGTGAGCACCATTACGAGCTGATTTCCAATCCTCTGCTGAGATCTTAGTTTCCAAATCTTCATTTCATTTAAGCTTATAGTATGAACACTGATGTACAGGATGGAAAGAGATTATGAAACTATTAAGTTTTTGATATAAAATAAAAATGGCTTGTCTAAAAAGGAACCGGGTGTCACTCTACTGAATCAGATGGTCTGAATTTCACTTTCCAGAGGCAAGGGCCAATAATGCAGAAAGCAGCTCCTGTGTTGGAACCCACTGGACCCAGTCTATTGATTTCCAGCTTTGCGTTTTTGTTCTCGGACTCTACTATTGTAGCTTTGCATGATTCACAGCTCAAAAAAATCGTATGCTGGGCCTCAGTGCATCAGTTCATCCTCTGTCTGAAACAAGCTGTTTTAACTCCTCCCTTTTTAAGCCAGCTTTCTTCTAATTGGCTACTCCTAAACAGAATGTTTGTGGCAAGAACTACAGTGAGGAATAATCATAAGTGTTTCATACATTTCAAAGACTTTTATTGGCAAATTTATGTAGTGTTACTATTTACAGTGATGGTACTTACTCTTGGAAACTCCCTGTGGCATGCTGGATACAGCTTCTGGAGCAAATCCTGATTGATGGTGATCCATTCCTGCCTTATCAGTGCTCCATGTTGGTCAGTTTGTGGGTTTCTGCTTGTTCAACCACTTGAAGGATTGATTGGACTAAAGTCTTTGGCGTTTCCCTGGTCATGGATCCAAAATGTTGATTTGATGATCTCTGAGCCACTTTGTTCTAACTTTTGCCTTGTGACTTGGTGCTCCATCATGCTGGAAAATGCACAGACTGTCACCAGGTTGCTCCAGGATCTTTGGAAGAAGTTGGTCTTTGAGGATGTTTTTAGTATGGTCAGTCATCAAAGAGCGCGTGGACGAGCAGAAGTGTTTTGCTACATTTTGAAACAGAAAATTTCATGTTTTTTGTTTCTTAAAAATGAGAGGATGTGAAGTCTTTCTTTGCCACATCATAGTAAACTGTATAGAAAACCTTACAGACAAAACAGTACATTAGTTAATCTGGTGATTCACAGTATCAAAAATGTGTTTTTCCCTTATAAAAACAGCTTTGACCTCTTTTTGTTTTTGACATTTTTGGGCCGAATTATTAGATTTGAGTCCTACTTATCATAAAATCCCCCCCCTTATTTTAGCAGCAGCCCATCTCCACCGCCGCCAAGATCACATCAACAGGACCAGACTGGAAGGAACGTTGATGAAGGCAGAAAAGGCAGATCGCCAGACAGGCGGAGACGAGGTTATGAGGAGCACAGCCCAGAATGTCAGCGAGGCGAACGGGTAAGGCTGAGGGTGTGTAATACTTCTGTTATTTAAATATTGAACGACACCTTTAAGTGACACATTTAAACACCATTTTCATGTCATCTAGAAGAGGCCTAATCTCGAGAGACAAAAAGAGCGGCCAAGCGAGACAGAGAGGACCTCCACCAAGAGGAGACATGACTCCTCATCCCCTTCTCTGCCACCACAGTTTGCAAAAACTGCAGAGAGGGACAGAGGAAGGAGGTCCAGAAGCAAGCAGAAGGAGAGTGAGAAAGGGAGGCGCTCCAGAAGCAGAGAGGTGGAGAAAAGAAGGCGTTCTCGGAGTGTGGAGTTGATGGAGAAAAGAAGGCGTTCTCGGAGTGTGGAGTTGATGGAGAAGAGGAGGCGTTCAAGGAGTGTGGAGTTGATAGAGAAGAGGAGGCGGTCAAGGAGTGTAGAAAATGACAGGGAAAGAACAAGGCGTTCAAGAAGCAAGGACAAAGAGAGGGAGAGAGGTAGGCGCTCCAAAAGTAGAGAGATGGAGAGGGGGAGGAGATCGAGGAGCCGAGAGATGGAGAGGGGGAGGAGATCGAGGAGCCGAGAGATGGAGAGAGACAAAGGGCAGCACTCAAGAATCAGAGAGATGGAGAGAGTAAGGAGATCAAGGAGTCGAGAGATGGAGAGAGTAAGGAGATCAAGGAGTCGAGAGATGGAGAGAGTAAGGAGATCAAGGAGTCGAGAGATGGAGAGAGTAAGGAGATCAAGGAGTCGAGAGATGGAGAGGGGGAGGCGTTCAAGAAGTAGAGAAAATGAGGGGGAGAGAAGTAGGCGCTCTAGAAGCAGAGATGTAGAGAGGGGAAGGAGATCAATGAGTCCAGAGATGGAAAGAGGGAGGCGTTCAAGGAGCAGAGAAAAGAGGGACAAAAGAAAGGAGAGCATTCCTCAGAGGGCAAGACAGAACTCCCCCTCATCCCCTTCTCCTTCCCCTTCTCCGAAACAGGAGACCAGAAGGGAAAGGAGCAAAGATGAGAACAAACAGGACAAAAAGATGAGACATGACTCCTCCTCATCCCCTTCACCTTCACCTGAAAAGGACAGAACAAGGAGTGGAGAGAGGGAGCGCAGAACTGACAGAGATCTGTACTCAAATGAAAGAGACAACAGGAAGGATAGTGTGAGAAGACCTGAAAGGGAAACTCCTCCCTGCCAGCAGAAAAATGACAGGAAAAGGGATGGACAGCTGTCCCGTGACTCCTTGTCGCCCGCCTCTCACTCTCCTGTCACCAATGGACGTCAGAGGGAAAAGGAGAATGAGAAGAGAGGGGAAATGGACAGAGAGGGCAATAAGGAGAAGGACCGGCATCTGAACAAGCAGAGGGAAGAGGAGAGAGGCCAAGAAGGCAAGAGGAAGCGGGATGAGGCAGTGCGATTGTCCACAGAAAGCAGGCGAGATGAATTGAGGCCTGCCGAGAAGGTGATGAGTGAAAGACCTGAGGTGAAGGAGAGGGAGAAGGAGAAGCCTGCTGAAAAAAGAAGAGAGAGCAGCAGCAGTAGCAGCAGCAGCAGCAGCAGCAGCAATAGCAGCAGCGACAGTGACAGTGATAGCGCCTCATCTTCTTCATCATCTTCATCCTCTTCTTCATCCTCATCCTCTGAAGATGAGGGCAAGTCAAAGAAGTCTGGGTCACCAGGGAGGGAGAAAGGCAGCCCAAGAAAAGGTGCGCCATCCACCATTGGGGTTGCAGTCCAGAGGCATTTAGCCAATGGTAAACAGGAAAGTTCGGCCTCTGCCTCCGAACGTGACAGACCCAAGAGCTCCCAGAGGGAGAGAGGAGGAGGAGATGCACACGAGAGGGAAAGACTCCCCCACAGAGCTCCTGCAGAGGATTACCCACCCCGCACCAAAGGTCAGGAACGGTACAGCCCCACACAGATGGACAGCCCCAGTCCACCTCTGTCCCCACCCAGCAGAACAGACACCAGAGGTGGAAGCAGGTATTCTCCTGACACTGGGGGTGGGAAAGGGAGAGCAGAGGCAAAAGCTGTGGAAAGGGAGAGAGGGAGGGACAGGGATGCAACCAGGGGGGCCACAAGGTCTAGCCCCTTGGCCAGGAGGTCACGCTCACCACCCCAGAAGACCTCCACCATCTCACCAGCTCGTCGCACTCCACCTAGGCAGTATCAGGAACCCCCAGCCCGGTCCAGAAGAATTTCTCCTCTTCCTCCAGCCTGGTCAGACCGGGACAGGGAGAGGCAGAGGGACAGAGACAGGGAGAGGGACAGAGAGCGGGAGAGGGTTGTCAGGAGGACCAGGTCTAGAAGTCCAAGGAGGCGCAGCAGGTCCACTTCTAGAAGTCTAAGAAGGCGAAGTCCCCCCAACAGGTGAGAGAAAAACCTGCATGTATGTGTGCAAGGTCTGCAGGGCAGTTTTGGCCCATGGACACATGGGAACATGCAATTTACACTGAAGTTATTTAGCAGCCTCCTACTAGGCATGTAATGATTTTTTTTTTTTTTCTTTTTTTTACACAATTTTACATTGAGGATTATTATTCTGAAATTGTTCCACAATTTGTAGACTCAGTTTTTTGCAGATTGGTGAACCTCTGCCCATCTTTACTTCTGAGAAACTCTGCCTCTCTAAGATGCTCTTTTTATACCAATCATGTTACTGACCTGCTGTCAATTAACCTGACTGCAAAATCTTCCTCCAGCTTTTTCTTTTTAGTACCACTTTGTTTTCCAGCCTTTTGTTCTCCCCATCCCAACTTTTTTTTGAGATGTTGCAAATCCAAAATGAGCTAATATTTCATGACTTTTTAAAAATGTCTGTGTAAACATTTGATATGTTTCCTAAGTTCTTTGTTTGCAAATCTTTGCGTTTTGTTTTTATTTACATTTTACACAGCGTCCCATGTTTTTTTGATATTGGGGTTGTACAATCCACAGTCTGAATCAGTTTTCTTCAAAGATGTAGTTGAACTAATGTGATCAGTTTTTCCTAAATATTGTTGCTTGGATGAGAAACTCATAACTTAAACTCAAGGTTTAACGTCCTTCAGTCTTAATCCTGAAAACTTCTTTCACAATATTAGTCTGCTTGCTGCTACTCTTCGTATGCCATGAGTCTTTAAAGAAATGAGCGACACCTTAAAAATGTGTAGTGCTTCCAGTTAGTGTCTCACACTTTTTCTTCATTTGAAGGGAAGAAATTAGGATAGTGCGATTGATTTCAATGATGGACTCTTCATGATTCTTCTAAAGAGCAGATCAGACACCAAATCAAGATTGTCCTCATTTTCACATATTTTAATTGATAGGTTGAGTCTCCTTACTGTTCAAATTGACATACTTCCTCATCTTCATTTTAAAGTATAAAAAAAAATTATAGAAATGCAAAAACAAAGTAGCAAACCAGAAGAAATCAGCACAAAAAAAGAAAGCAAACAAAACAATTTTAGTGCTCACACAAAAAAGAAATTCATATTAAATTCATATTAAACATTATTTGGACCACCAAACTTCACCTGAAATTGTTCCACAATTTGTAGCCTGTTCTCTCTCTCCTCTCAGCTCTGTCCTCGCAATAAGTGTCCCAACATCTGAAATGTAAGTTACAGGATTTAAAATTAATTTAAACATTCAGATAGGTGGATTAAACTCTTTGCACTTTTAGTAAGTCAGATTAATCCCTTAAAGACAAAGTCTCTGTTAGTCAGAGTTTAACAGTAAGCACTTTTTTTTTTTCTTCCAAAATAAATGAACAAGCTTCTTAGCAGTGAGAGGTACAGAAGATAAGAGATGTTGGTGAGCTCCTAAATTCCTTTTGATATTCCTAAAATAAAATGTTTGCTGTTTGGGGCATCAGGGAAACTCCATTCATCACACTGAGGTGAAATTTCAGGAAATGTTCTGTGTAAATTTATTTTTGAATAATACTGTCTGTCCAGCACCTGATCAGTTAGTGTTGTGGATTAATTGTAGTTACAGGCTTAATCAACATGATTATATAATTTAATAACCACCTGAAAAATGCCTACCTTTTATATTTTTGTCTTCAGGTCCAGACGGTCTCCATCTCCACAGCGGCGGAGGAGGACGAGTCGATCACTCTCCCGTGAAAGAGAGCGAGAAAGGGAACGTGAAAGGGCCAGGAGGAGGGAGATCGAGCAAGAGCGAGAAAGGGAGAAAGTAAAAGAAAATCTGCAGCCAAAAGATGTTCCTCAACCTCGCAGGTCCTCCTCCTCTTCCTCATCTTCCTCCAGTTCCTCTTCTTCCTCTTCATCCTCACCGTCACCATCACCACCGGAGAGGAAAGACACCAAAGGACCATCGGAGAGGGACAGGAGAACAGATCAGCAGGAAGAGAGGAGGGAGCCGAAAAGTCGTTCCGCTTCCTCGCAGGGCCCTTCTAGAAACTCTTCTCATGCTCCGCCCTCAGGTGGGAGGGGCTCGCAGTCGGATTCTCGCCGCTCTGAAGTGACCTCGCGAAGGTCTCCGGCCAGCAGCCAACCAGATGCCAAACAGTCATCCCGAGGTCCAAGCAGGAAGCGTTCGCCACCGGCCGTCCCTCAGCCACCCGGACGAATGGGCAGAAACGAGAGTGCTGTAAACGGGAAGGAGGCAGACAAGAAGGGCAGCAGGAGCAGCAGCTCCAGTTCCTCTTCATCATCTTCCTCCTCTTCATCATCCTCATCATCATCTTCATCCTCCTCAGACAGCTCAGACTCTGAAGCAGAGGAGGGAAAAGGGTGAGCAGATGACAGATTGATATTTTGATAGTTGGGGCTGTGAAGTTAACTGGGGTTCTGAGAGTCTGCTTACCTTCATGTGATTAATGAATTATTACCGTTTTGTTTTTTCTAACAGGAAGACAGCCAAATCTAAGAGCTCTCCTTCCTCTTCCTCTTCATCTGACAATGAAAAAGAAACGCAGAAGAAGAGGTAAGAAGAGAGGTCCACACCAAAAGTAGTGACAGTTTGTTCAAGTCCTTCACTTTAAGAGCCCCATTGTACTTGCTGCATTTGTCGCTTTGCGCACCGCCACTGGCGTCATCACACAGCCACATCCATTTATGCTTGCTGTTATGGCACACATACCTGCTGCGGTATTCTCCTGAACAATAGGGCTGCCCTTTGTCACCGATTCTGTTCATAATTTTTATGGATAGAATTTCTAGGCGTAGCCAAGTGGTGGAGGGCTTCCAGTTTGGTGGCCTCAGAATCTCATCTCTGCTTTTCGCGAATGATGTGGTTCTATTGGCTTCATCAGTTGGTGGCCTCCAGTTCGCACTGGAGCGGTTTGCAGCTGAGTGTGAAACGGCGGGAATGAGAATTAGCACCTCCAAGTCTGAGGCCATGGTTCTCAGCCAGAAAAAGGTCGAGTGCCCACTCCAGGTCAGGGATGAGTTGCTGCCCCAAGTGGAGGAGTTTAAGTATCTCGGAGTCTTGTTCACGAGTGAGGGGAGCGGGAGATTGACAGACGGATTGGGGCTGCGGCTGCAGTGGTGCAGACGCTGTACCGGTCCGTCGTGGTGAAGAGGGAGCTGAGTGTAAAAGCGAAGCTCTCGATTTACCGGTCGATCTACGTACCTACCCTCACCTATCATGAGCTTTGGGTAGTGACCATAAGAACAAGATCGTGGATACTAGCGGAGGAAATGAGCTTTCTCTGAAGGGTGGCTGGCCTCTCCATTAGAGATAGGGTGAGGAGCTCAGCCATCTGGGAGGGCCTCAGAATAGAGCCGCTACTCCTCCACATCTCCCTCATCACTCCAAATAACTTTGTTCCAGAAGTTTTGAGGCTTGTCTCTGTGCTGTTCGGCATATTGTAAACGGGCTGCTTTGTGGCATTGGTATAGTAATGGTTTTCTTCTAGTGACTCAACCATGCAGCCCATTTTTCTTCAAGTGCCTCCTTATTGTGAATCTTGAAACAGCCACACCACTGTTTTTCAGAGAGTCCTGTATGTCAGCTGAAGTTATTTATGGGTTCTTCTTTGCATCCTGAACAATTTTTCTGGGTGAAATTTTTGTTGGCCTACCTGACCGTGGCTTGGTTTCAACAGAATCCCTCATTTTCCACTTTTTAATTAGAGCTTGGACACTGCTGATTGGCATTCTCAATTCCCTGGATATCTTTTTATATCCTTTTCCTGTTTTATAAAGTTCAAGCGGGGGGCTGTAGCTCAGGAAATAGAGCAGGTCATCTGCTAATCAGAAGGTTGGTGGTTTGATCCCTGGCTGCTCCAGTCTGCATGCCAAATATCCTTGGGCAAGATACTAACCCCAAGTTGCTCTCCGATGCATCCATTGGAGTATGAATGTGTGTGAATGTTAGTTAGAGCACTTAAGTACAGAAAAAAGTGCTTGTATGATTGGGTGCGAATGGGTGAATGAGGCATGTTGTATTAAGCGCTTTGAGTG
>VUQS01002862.1:0-12071 GCA_015108495.1 Heterochromis multidens
TGCCATCATGAGCAAATGTAGCGATACGGTTGGTGGGTGTAAACTGGTAGAACTAAACTAGTACTTTTTAATGAAATCATCAATGTTTGTAGATATTATACAAAGCAAATTCATGATAAATTTTACTATTGTCATGGGTTCAGAGAAACGGACCAAATACAGGAACCAAAATAAAAAAAGGCAGGGAGCAAGAGAGTCCCAAGCCACCTGAATGTTCTAAGCTGATCCAGCCAAGCCAGAGTGCCCAGATCCTCCTGAAAAGCTCCATCTTCGTCCCACCTAGCTGCCGGAGAAGCTCCATCTTCATCGCCAGCCGCCAGCCAAGCCTCCGGAAGGGTCCTGTCTACTTTGTCACCAGCCGGCTGCCAAACCTCTGGAGGGTCTCTGCCACCTCCGCTGTTGGCTGCCAGTGCAGCCTCCAGAGATGTTCCATCACCCTGCATTGCCCCCAGGTCTGCCCCCTGAACTGTCCCTCTGCTCTGCGCTGCATATTGGTTGACCCCATGCTCTGTCTGCCCCCCTGGCCGATACCTTGGACTGCTCCTCTGCATTCTCCTGCTAAAATACTTGTTGTCATTAATATTGTATTAAACCTCAAACAATTCAATCCCTCTTCATCAAAGCCGGCCAGTTTCTAAGCTCCATTCAAGCCAAGGTCCAAGAAGGCTGCAAAGTCATGTTTTATTTTTTATCTTCATTACAACACAACACCCAGAATTTTGGTTACAACATACAGAAATCAGGCATGTAGCTGTTTTCTAAAGATACAGGTAAACCTAACCAACAACTCTGCTATGTCTCACAGTGCCTCACCTACTGCTAAGTCACTAAACACAACCCACAGGGATGTCTGACCTTTGCTTGCCCACGCGAAAAGTTGAAAAAGATTCAGTTCAACTGACAAGGCAGGTGGGGTTGAATTTGAAATAACAGTGATTCCACACTGCTGGGCACCTGTATTTTGTAGTATCAAATGCATCGACTGTAGCCATCTCATAAAAGCTGGTATAAGTACATCTGTTCAAAAAGAAAAACAGTAAACACAGCTGTCTTTATTCTTCTCTTTGAGTTTTCTCTGCCTCCCTGCTGTGTGTGCTGCTGCTACTGTTTCTAATAGTTATTATCACAGAGATGAGGTTTCATGCTGGCACAAATTCTTTTCTGCACTTTCTACTACATAATTTTTCAAGGTACAGCATAAAGTAGCCATCCAAGCCATGTAACATATGTGTTATTACTATCCAATGGTCGATCACTAAGTAAAAAGGACTGTGTCTAAGAAGTAACAGGCCACAATAGGAAATCACATTTTAGTCAAGAGAGGGAAAGAAACTAAGCAATTTCACCTACATGTATGCTCATGCGGTTCAACAGTTCAACTCAGTCAAACCAGAACTTAAACTGTCTTTAACCTGCCAGCTCCCTAGAACAAAGTCCATTTGATGGAGGTAACATCAAATGTAACAACGACTTCAAACAATGTCCCAATCTTTTCCTATCATTGGCTGTTTTATTTTAAAAAATAAATTCTCATAATCCAGCACAGGTTTGTTGTCGTTTTGGATTCTTTAACTCTCCCTGAGTCCAGGAGGAGCTGAACAGAGGCTCTTCCGCCTTCTGGGTGGAGCCCAGACTTTCCACGCCTCAGCCTGACCACCTGTTTCTCATCAGCCTCATTACCAACCTGTAATTAAGGACCAGCTCCAGCATCCAGTTTCTGCCAGATTGTCTGCCTCTTCAGTGTGGTAATCAGGTTCCTTCATGTTTCTCCTCCAAACGTTCCGACTACCTGTGTAGACTCACAGGTAGTCGGAACACTCACCTCGCTTACTCACCAGCTTACTCACCCTCTGACGTTCTCCTCACCTGTGGAAAAACAAACCAGTGGCCTCTCCCTCAGGAAATCTCCCTCAGCACTCCAAGTAAGCTACCGCACTATCACTCACTAACCGGAAATTCCTTGTGGGATCTCTCTGTTTGGACCTCTCAGACTAATAGCTCTTTCCTTTCTCCCAGAGTCACCGGTGGTCAGACTGGCTACACAGAGTCACCGCAGAATCCTCCTTACTGTTGCAATTCATTTTGTACAATAAAGACTGTTAAAATTTGTCTTGCATTTGAGTCCACCATTGCTAATCGGCCCATGCTGTCTATGACATCAATTAAAAAAGATTATTATCGATTATTGTTCTGGATGCTAAGTGGAAAATCAGAGCCTATAAATAACTTAAAAATCCAAGAATTGTGGAATTTTATTTTTTTGGGCTAATGGAAGCAATCCTCCACTCAAAACGAGTGGTATTGTAAATAGACATAAGATGCATAAATTTTAGATGCTATTATCAAGAATTATTAATAATAACCCTCGCCAACACAAGACTCTGTAAAGTCAAGCTGTTCAAGGGAAAGAGCTTTCTGGTGAGAGAGCCAATATCATTTTATAATATAAACAACAGGTTACTTTGTGCCTGCCCTTTAAAAAATGAAAATACAAAATCGGTACAGTGTTTTGATTTAATGTTAATGTCTGCCAAGAAACGCTGCTGACATACTCTCTCTCCTGCAGTCATACAGCATAACAGCTTGGAATACATACTGATATAGAAACTGACATACTGACAGTAATACAAACAATACTAGTGAGATTTATTCAGATGAGACCTACCAGGGTGATCTCAAGGAAGAAGGCATTCAGAGCAACTATTATGGCTGTTTAAAAAAAAGACACAAAAAAACCCTTGACATTCAAATCTCTTGTGCCAGACCTTTTGATTTGCAAAGTTTTTCAATGTGTTTTAATAGAAAGTTTAGAAAGTACAAGCGAGACCTCACTTCAAAGGATCAGAGGCATTTTGTTCTGTCACTTATTTCTCTACGAAAGGTTTCAGCCCTATGCCATAGTATTTCAGGAGAAGAATAACAAGTCTTTGCAGAACATGTGACACCTTAGAGCCTAGGTCACCAATAGGCAGACAGCGATCCAGATGCAGACCCAGACACTGTTCTTTACAGACCCACACATATTACTAGATTTTGACAGACTGTTTTTATTTTACTCTGCCCAACTTTTCTCGTATTTATGGTAGAATTATTTTAATCTGTACAGCCTTTTCCTTTGTCTTTATGGTAGTCAAGGTATGTACACAGGAAACACACAGACCAACTGCATGCTTTGTAACTCATTCCACATGATGCCACTCAGCCAATCAAATAATTTATTCAGAATGTGTGTGAAAACAGAGAACTCTCCGAGGAGACAAGATCCAGAAGTCTGAAGAAGTAAGTCAGGGAAACAGAGAGAAAAGAGGGGTTGAAGCTGAGATGGTTTACATGTGAAATGTAGTTAAAGAGGGCGACAAGGTGATGCAGTGTTTAGTACTGTCGCCACATCAAGAAGGTTCTGGGTTTGAATCCAGCCTGGGGCCTTTCTGTGAGGAGTTTGCATGTTCTCCCCGTGTCTGCGTGGGTTATCGGGCTTCCTTCCACAGTCCAAAGAAATGCATAGGGTTCGGTTAGCTGGCGATTCTAAATTCAAATCCAAATCCAAATGGTTGTCTGTCACCATTTTGGTCACCTGTCCAGGGTGTACCCTGCCTCTCACCCTATGACAGCTGGGATAGGCTCCTACTCTTAGAGTAGTGAAGATCCAGTTTATAATGACTACAGTGTTAGATTCACAACTCAAAAACCTGTCATTTTTGACATATTGGTCTTTGATTTCACACAATAAATAAATGCAGGTAAGCCACTTTTTAACCCAACATATACACTCACCAGCCACTCCATTAGTTAGACATTGCTAGTACAGACTAATAGTGCAAAGTGATAGCATCATGCAGTTGATGCACATCCATGTTGCAAATCTCCAGTTCCACCACATCCCAAAGGTGCTCTATTGAATTGAGATTTGGTGACGCTGGAGAACATTTGAGAACAAAGAACTCAATTTATGTTCAAAAAATCAGTTTGAGATCATCTGAGCTATGTGACCGTTGTGATGGAAGCAGCCATCAGAAGATGGGTACACTGTGGTGGTCGAAAAGGGATGGACAGGATTACTCAAGTAGGCTGTGGTGTTTAAACAATGTCTGCAGACTGTGATCAGCTGATCTGTGCCGCTACTCCGATATTCACTGTTCTTTGCAGAATTAGCCAACTCTAAAATGAATGAGGCCACTACATGTAAGACTTAAATTTCTGGTCTATAACATTTCACTTGCAGAGAAGTGCTTTACTTTGGGAAATACAGCAGCTGTACATTTAGTTTACAGACACATTTTGTGACAAACTGAGCAGAAACATTTTGTGTGTTTGGTGATATTTCTTGAGCTGTTTTCAGAGTTGCATTTGAAATTACTGTGCACTTAAAAAACTGCATTTATGCTCGCTCCTCTTCACTAGCTAGCTACATAACAAGACTGCAACTTTACATCTGCAACATGACGCATCAAAGAGCTGAGAAGGAAAAAAGGATGTGCTGAAGGTGGGATGTCATTATTTTCTTATTACTGAACAAGTATCTCCAGGCCATCACTGGAAGCAATGCTAGGCTGCAGCACAGGAAAAATTAACTCATTCAATAGTAATATGGATTAACCTGCCTATCAGATTTAATTACTCATTAACTGAAGGTGTTAATGAGTAATCAAATTGAACTGTTCCAGACTGCCTACTTTAACCCCTGCTCACACCATTACACAAACACCACCAGCCTCAACTATTGATACAAGGCAGGATGGACTCATGCTTTCATTTAGTTTATGTCACATTCTGACACTACCATCCAAATGCTGCAGCACAAATTGAGACTCATCAGACCAGGCCTGAGTATGACCACCTTTTCTTAAACACAGCTTGAACTCTCTCAGGCAAGCTTTCTTATAATTTCTTTACGTAGTCTTCAGGAATAGTTCACCAGGCTTCTTGAAGGACATTCCAAAGCTCTCTTTCAAGATGATCCCACGCTGCTTCAATAATAATGAGGTCCGAGCTCTGGAGAGGCCAATCCATCACTGGTAGTGTTCCATTGTATGGTATTCCATTGTCATTGTGTTTGGGATCTTTGCCATTCTGGAAAATGAAGCTGTTGGATCAAAATCTGGCCATACTTTTCCAAGTTCATAATTCCATCAACCATGTTTTACAGATGGCTGAAGACACGTACTTTTGTACCCCTCTCCTGAGTACATATTTATGACAGTTTGACCCAAAAATTGCAAATTTTGATTCATGACTTTATCACTTCATAAGACCTGTTGCCACCCATTCAGTCCGTGTAATTTGGCCTATATCAGCCTTTTATCATTATTATTATTATCATTATTATTATTATTATTATATAAAATAACAATAATAATTAAAAGTGAACTGATATGATGTATGGTTTGGAGACGGTGGCACTAAAAAAAAAGACAGGAGGCCGAGCTGGAGGTGGCAGAGTTGAGGATGCTAAGATTTTCATTGGGAGTGACCAGGATGGACACGATTAGAAATGAGTACTTCAGAGGGACAGCTCAGGTTGTGATGGTTGTATATAAACACTGTTTTTATGATTTCATGCTAAGTTGAACAGATTTCGCAATAACTCTTAAACAAAGATTGTCATTGATACTGTATGTTAATTCAAATAGTGATGAACACTGAATGTTATTATTAATGTAAACTAACTCATTTTCAGAGAAACTGTTTTATTAGTAAAAGGCAACTAAGCTGAAGCCGAATAACATTGTCTTAAATATGAATACATGCTGAAAATAAATGGGCCTTCTGGCGGGGTGTGGTTTGTGGCTCAGCTGAAGGGGAGGGGTGGAGCAGTGGGTTCAAGGGGCAGTGCTAGGGGAGGCTGGTTGTCACACCTGGTAGGAATTGTGTAATTTTGCCTCCCCTATTTCAGTAGACGCCGGGACCCGAAGAGGACAGGAGCTGAGAGCTGGAGCAACTGGCAAGCCAAGTCCCCACCGACAAAAGTGTTTTGACAAAGTTTCAGAGATCTGTGTGTGTTGCACAATAAAAGAAATCCCCTTGCTGACATCCACTGGTTGTGTGTCGGGTCCTTTGTGCTACAGGCCTCAAACTGGATGTCCAGGACAGAAGCTCACCATCATCACCACTATTGTCCTTGTAATTCACTGCTGCTGGCTAGTGTTGTAGGATAACTAATCAATGGGTTAGTCAGAGAGAAACATTAAATCACTACAAACAGATATCTGTGTAAGAAAAGAGAACCTGACAACTGAAACAGAATCTGCTGGCAAAGGACAAGATTTTTGGTATTGTAAGCTGTCTGCTCGGTTGAGTATTGGACAGTCAACCTGGGCAGGACTTGTTGAGAGCATGGGAATGAACAAATGCGTTGAGATGCAATCTCAAAACTAATCCTTATACTCTGATGATGGCTTAGCTTTTTATTTTTGTATTTTTTTTTATTTATTTTTAAGTGAATCTACATTTGTGAACAATGATCAACAATTGAATGGAACAGGAAGTCTTGGCCCAGATATTTGGTGGCTTTACCAGAAATTGTTAGATGATGTCTCCAGAAAAACAGTCTGGGTTGCTGGAGGGCAGTCTTCCAAAGCCCAACAAGATAAAGCCACTTATTTTACCTTATTAATTCTTGAACAGTAAATGTCTGGATCCCATACAGTGGATGTTTTAGTTCTGAACAAGCATGCTGAAATACATTTTAGACATCATGATAATAACACCCCTTAGTTTTGGAAATGTGCTTCATATTTAGCTTTTAAATTAGTTAGCAAGGCAAACATACACATAGTAGCTACTGCGTTTTAGAGAAACCATAACCAAAAAGTGTAGATGGTAAGTATGGCTTTAAAGCTCTTCTTCCCTGCTGGTTATTTTGTTATTATATAAAACAAGAACATAAACAAGCAGTTCCTGAGTGAGACCTCAGTCTCACCTTCCTACCTCTGGCTAGACAGTGGAGAGCCCTGCGATCAAACCCAGCTGCACAAAAAGCACAGGAAGGAGGCAAATCAATATACAACTCGAAGTGGATGTGTCTAGCTCTACTAAACATAGAAACGGAAGGGAAGTGAATTTTTGTCTGACTTCACCATCAGAGACATCTAACTCTATCTGGCTGTGTGTTTGAATGACTCAGAACCAGTTTCCTGTTTGTTTGTTCTCTGTCACAAATGCATATATGTACGAAAGGTTTGAGGAATAATAAGAAATTATAAACTTGAATAATGTCTATCCACACCCATAGGAAAAATACTTTGTAAGCAGCAAACATTAGGTGCAAGATTAATGTTTTGATACCATAGTTGTCATCTATCCTAAAAAATCCCACCTTTTGTGTTTTATTCTAAGCTTGATGCTCCCTTTTTCATATAATGATGGCTCAAAATCACCACCAGCACCAGAGGCTGCTGGACTTGCTTAGCAATTTTCTTGCACCAACTTGAAAACAGATGCATTGCTCATTTTCTACTGCTTTCCGATCTGTCCTAAACAAAGAGTCAGAGAGAACAATGAGAGATAGATAAGTGCTATTGGATTGCCTTTGTCTGGCATGAAGAAAAAGACAGTATTACCAGCTGAGCAGTGCATTTGATAAGAACGGTGCTGGCCATTCATTCTCAGAAGAAGATGAACCAGATCACGTTGGGTCAATACTCCCCTTGTGTGATACAATTACCTGCTTTTCCTGTTTTACCTTACCTTCTTCTTCTCCTCCACTATCTTTAGCCACTTGACAGACAAGTCAATCTGTGCTTCATGTTTAGAATCCCTTCTTTCGTCTTCTAAGAAAACAAAACTTCTCTGTCCACTTAAAAATCCATTCCCACTTTATAATCGTATGACTGTCCATTCAGAGCTACCAAAAGTAATTAATGAATCCTGATTCTGTGTAGAAAGCATGTTCTTGCTTGTTTTTTTTTTCTTTGCCAACTAGGAGCAGACAGACACTACAAATCTCACAGCATTAAAACAGATTTTTTACTAACACATCCAGTATGCACAGAGTAATACTATTATGCTACTTGAGTCATGAGAGCCACAGTTACAGAATAGTACTCTGCTATTTCAGGTAAGTTGCAAAAGATCTAGACTATGCTTCAGGCTGATTAACCCCGTTGTGACTCACATGCAAATCCCTCTAGGAATCTGCTCTGTGTCTTGTCTGAGCTAGACATGAGCTTGAGGCAGAGGACCTCCCGACAGTGGTCCCTGCAGCGAGGCACTCCAAACTCCCCTTGTAGAAAAGCTCAGCAAGGCCACTGCACAGTCCATTATCTCCCAAAAGGAGTCATTACCCAAAGTCCTGCTGAGATGGAGAGAGCAGGCAGAGGACCACAGAGAGGCCAGGACTCATGGAGTTCTCTGCTTCCTGTGGTTTCAGACTTTCTGCTCAGATATTGATGGATTACGACACAAACACTGGTCTTACATAATTTTTCGGACTGCCTGCTGCTCCCACAAAGCAACATGTAGTCCAGATAAAGGCTCTTGCTCCTTTCTTTGGTTATAAATCAGAGTAGAAATCAAAGATGAAGATGTGTTGAATGGATTCTGAAAACAAAAGTTTTTACATGCAGTTTTGTTGTTTGTTGTTTTTGTTTCCCAAATTCACAAGGAAAAATGCCAGGGACCCACACTAATCTTTCAAAAAGTGCTTCACCTAGTGGCTTCATTTGCAAAGCACAGTGCTTCTACAGTCTGCCATCATCAGTGTCTGACTTCACAAATAATATTGTGGCTAAATGGACATAGACTGTTAGAAAGCTTTAAACCAACAGACTGATTCCCCAGGTTTCAGAAATAAATGGTCAACAACCACAGAAGTCTTCCTCTATTGTTGCGGCACTCTTCTACTACTCATTTTTAGTGTGCACAGTTTGTATCGGCTCGGGTTTGCATATTACCACACAACAAGAATACAAAAAGGCCATGCTAAGAGGTTCAAACTAAGATGACACAAAGTCAGTTGGATCTCCATATTCCACATTAAGACAAACTACAAAAACACCTTCAGTTAAAAGCAGTTCTGATATCACCTAACAGCTGAATGCAGTGTTTTCCCACACAGCTTAAAGGATGTTAATGTAAGCTGCTGGCAGATACAGCTGGTAAACATTGGGATATCTGATTTTAAACTGCTCTTAATACTACTGAACAAGGTAATATATTTTATGCATACACTACTGCTAAAAGGCATTTGCTTGTTTCAGAGCTCCCTTCCTTTCCACTGTAATCAACATGAAACTCTGGACCAAATCAATGCTGCAGGCTTTTTGGCTCTTTGGCTTTAGAATCAGGAAAAATCTAAAAAGTGCAGTCACAACAAACCAAGCTCCATTACAGCAACTGAACTGATCTAGCAATGTCAACCTAACTGTAACTGTAACCTAACTGTTTATGGGGCTTATGTGTGCAACCATGTCCACAGAGTGTGATCAGTCTTGTCTTGCCATTTTTTCTTAACCATTTGGCCCTTTCAGAGCTGCAGTGGAGCTGGAGCCTATTCCAGCTACCACAGGGTGAGAGGCAGGATAGGTCACCAGTCTATTGCAGGGCTAACACATAGAGACTGACAGTCATTCACATTCACATGCATACCTACAGCCAATTTAGAATCACAAGTTAACCTATTAATCCAGTCACACAGGAGTAGAGACCAGTTGGCACGGCCTGGTAACCACAGAACACTAGGAAAAAATTAGTATTCCCCAACCAGTTATGAGTGGTTGCAGGAGGTTGCTAGAAGTTGCTGTGAAATTAACTGCTAAAGCCCCAGTCACCATGGCCTAGACCAGTCAATGACTTCCTGCTAACCACCAGTCCCTAGAGTAAAATGTGCATTCCGAGTTGTCATGGGATGTTGCTTACTGTCTCTACATGAAAATGGTTGCAAAGAGTTCTACGATACTGCACCAAAAATCTCCTTGCAACTGCTTTGTTTGCTAGCAGATTGCTGCAGTTGCCCAAAGTTTGTATGGAAGACCACTTGTCAACACTCACCAACTACTCACAAAATGGTAGTAAAACTGCAGAGTGTGACTGAAAATGGAGACTGTTCACCTTAAAAGTAAAAATGGTGCCTTTTGAAATGTGCTGGTTTCAGTGGTAAGCAAAAACCTGACAATGAGGTTTTTGGTGCAGCACCCTCTTTGCAACCCAGTGACAGCCAGTAACCTCCAGCAACCACTTGCCAATGTGTTACACACATTTTTCCCTAGCGACCAGAGATTGCCATAAGGTCGCCGACCGGTCTCTTGGCCTGTGTGACTGCAGCCCAACATGCAAGTCTTTGAACTGTGGGATGAAGCCAGAGTAACTGGAGAGAACCCCCACAGGCACATACAGAATATGCAAACTCCATTTGAGCTTGATTTGAACCCAGGATCTTCTTGCTGTGAGGTGACAATGCTAACCATTACTTAAAAAAGTATTTCATTTAATTTAATTAAATGTTATTTTATTGTATTTTGAAGGGGATGCCCTAAATTAAATTTATCTCCACTGGATTTGGTTATTTCAAAACCTTTAGTTTTTGAAAAAATAATAACCAAACACACCCTGCATAACGTGCTGGCACTGCTGGGATGACAGCCTCCACTGGTTGTAGTGCAAATTCACATGAGCTGTTCATATAAGCTCCTTATTATAATGTCTGAGGGAGAGGAAATCTGCAGAGAAGCAGTACTTAATGGTCACCGCACAAGATTTCTCTGCTGAGACGTGGTGCTGCCAGCTCAAAGAGCAGCTTCCTGTCGCGTCTATAGCCAGAGGCAAAGCTGACAGAAAAGGCTCAATATCAGCCCCCGAGCACAGACCACCACTAAGATTTAGAAATACACTAAAATGGAGAGCAGGTTTACCTCCAGGTGAGAAAACAAATGAATTTCCAACTACAACTGAAGAATTTTCACTACACTAAAGCTAAAATAAACACAGGTGAGTCTGTAACTCACTCTTCTCACTGCAAACTATGTCTTGTGATGTTTCACATCACAGAGGAAATAAGCAATAATTCAGTATTAAATAAGAAATGACACAGTTGTCATACATATTGTATGCATCAACGTTTCTCATATATGGTAAGTGTTGCTTTAAAATTCCAACAGTTTCCTTCATTTTCTATTGAATGTCTCATAAAATGCTACTGTCAAATTTTACTCTACACTGGGATTGCTTTCACATCACACACATTTCCAATGTGTACACCTTTCCTAAAGTTAGTTTTTTCTTCTTTTTTTAATCAGGTGTCTTTTTGTTATTATTGACATTGACTTATTAATCATTCAGCAATTTCACATTAATTGCTCAAAATCATCAATCCTACAAAAACATTTAATATATTTAATGTAAGTGTTTCTATGACAGTGACAGATTGTAAATTACAAAATCATGTATGGTTACTTTTAGAAATCGAAGGAACTACCTTAGAAGAATAACTAAAGAAACTAATAAAAGTTGCAAGATGAGTGTGAATGATTGAGTTTCACACCTGAGGTGTTTCAGACATTAATTTATACATTAATAGATTGAGACCACATCTGCATCCGTACTAGAGTCAATATGTGAGAACTGCAAGGCATTTTTTTTTCTTTTTAATTAAATCTAATACTTTTCTGTTGTGCTTTGATCCATTATGTTTTATCAGATTCAGATATTCAGCAGGTACAAGAGAGGTTGGACTCTTGTACTCCTGTAAATATCTTTGACATTTGGGTGGACTGATTTTACAAAGGAAATCAGGGTTCGTATCCTTCTCTTGATTTTTTTCTCTCTAGCCATCAAGTACCTCAAATGACACGTTTACATTAAAGTTTATTAGCTAAAAAAGGCAAGCAGTCCTATGAATTATTACTTTATTCAATTGGGAACAAAGCAAGAAAGTGTTTGCTGTTCACAGAGAGAGAGGAGGTCAAGTGAAAGGGAGGTTGATCAAACACTGTACTTTCACACATGAGACATGTTTCCGGTCGGAATTTTACTTTTTAATGCCATGTCATGCTCTTGGGATTTTTTTTCCCCTAAGTTTTTTTTTTTTTTTTTTTTGTTTGTGTTTTTTTGGGGGGAGGAAAAAAAAAATTTTTTAT
>VUQS01002865.1:0-11855 GCA_015108495.1 Heterochromis multidens
CTCCTCTTCTTTCTCGGGTTTCTGCTGCCTGAGGTATTCACTAAGCACATCATCAGTTGTGGCCATCTTCCTGATGGCGTTCAAAGTCACGAATGAGCTGCGCAGGTGTCGCGCACCCTCTCTTCAGTTATGTGTTGCCTCATCTTCTCCAATGGATGTTAGTTGTTTCATCCTGGATAGTGGTTCTGACACTCACTAGTCCTCAGGATAAGGACTGTCCGGCCTTCGGTTAGCCATTCTGGGTGTGTCTCATCTACTAGCAGCTGGTTCATTTGTGCTGCCAGCCGTTCATGGAGTGCAGTTAGCTTCTTTAGCCAGTAGGTGTGAATCATGTCAGGGCCTGGGGCTGTCCAATTCTTCATATTTGAGACTCTTTCTTGGATGTCTGCCATTGTGATGGTTACTGGAGCTTGTTCAGGGAGGTTGCTGTGGGTCTGCCCTTAGATCCACTAGCCCCTGAGCATTGTTGTTATGCGTTGCATTCTTGTCCCATGTCCTCTTCCAGTATTGCGCCATCTCCAGGCTTGGTGGGGTTGTGCTCATATTGTTCCCCTGCCACTGAGAGTACACCTTGGATGGTTCAGTGGAGTACATCTGGTTTATTCTCCTGGCTTCTATATCTCTGGTGTACCTCTTCAAGTGGTTTTCCAAGGTTCCACTTGTGCCTTAGCAAGCACGGAGAGAACATGCAAACTCCCCACAAAAAGGCCCCAGTGTGGATTCAAACATTACACATTTAAAAGAAAAAAAAAAAACAGACAAAAAAAACCCTCAAAGCTCTTTACTGTCATTAACCTTTGACCTTTTTATTCAGTGTCTTCAGTTGTCTTTGACCTCTGAAGAGGCTGAAGTAAAAACTATAGAAAAGTAACCACTGTAGCATATCACTGGGCTACTGTTTAATAACCTTTTCTTCCACTGCATATGTGACTTTGAATGTGGTACCAGGAAAAAAAAACACACACACACAAAAGAAAAATATACTTTTTTAATGCCATTAGGTAAGGTGTTAATCACCTGCTTTTAGGGCATTTAAAAAGAATTCTGTACATGCTAACTTAGGTGTGAAAAGAGAAAAAAAATAGGTGTGATAAGCATTGCTTATTGAGATTTTGCAATCACTGTTGGATGTAAAACTGTCTTTTGACAATTTTTATTCTCCAGTTTTGCCAAAGCAGAGTTGAGCAGTAGAAATTAAATTAAACTCTGTGTCCCTTTAGCCTGGAGCAAAAGTCCATCCAGACATTCTGTCAGAGTTGATTCGCCCCAGCATTGACTACGTCCGCCACAAGAGGTTTCGTTCAGGAAACTTCCCATCATCCCTGAGCAACGAGAGCGACCGGCTGGTCCACTGGTGCCATGGAGCGCCTGGTGTTATCCATATGCTTATCATGGCCCATAAGGTGAGAGATTTCTATGGTTAGCAGCCACCCTTCTGTCTAACACACACAAACAACACTGGCACCTTGTGGCACAGCTCTACACTGCATGAACAGTTTAATGTGTTAAACATATATGTGAAGCATGTAGTATTTGCCATTTGTCATTTTTCTGAAGAAAAATGATTTTACCCGTGAAACATTGTTTGCGACAATGCACATTACAATGGAAATATGCCTGTCTGCAAACACTCACTGTAGGAGTACACTGTAGGCTTTTTTTCCTTGGTCCATTAGTGAGCCACATCATAGCCAATATGCGGCCATTCTGGAATTTTCCTCTCACTAATAAGACAATCCTTTTTTATTTTTTGGCATAGTGAACAAAGCACTATGCTTCAGAGTGTTTCGCTATTAACAGAACACAATAATTGTGCTATTTGTCACATGAGGAGCATTTAAACAGCTAGATCTTTTGTTAATGGAAGATTTCAGGTCAGCTGTTGAACATGTACTGCATGCACACATGTTATTCTGTTTTTACAATAATGGACAGCAAACTGAGTGTTGCATGATGATTTCAGAAAACATGATCCTGGTCATAAAATTGTTTCATAAAAATAATGGTGATACATTATCTCAGAGAGAAGTGGCAAACTGTTACTGCCTGTGATTGTCTCCTGCACAGAAGCAAAGCTGGCCTGGGAGCATTGCTAGTAAGACAGCAAACCTGATTAGGTCTTGTTTTGGGAGATTTATCCCAGTTCTACAAGATTCTTGAGCCGTCATGTAGTGCTCAGTATTGTGTCAGTGATTTTAAAGGCTGTGGTAAAGCCTTTAACTTGTGCCGGAGATGCTCCTTTATTAGAGTTTAAAGTTCTCCTGCACTGTGCCAGATTCCTGCTGTGGAGGCCATCAATGTGATCTTTGGACTAATTTGGCAATCATTTGACAACAGTAGGCATATTATGTCATATTCATAGTCTCAAAGATAGACCTATTACATATTCTTTATGAAAGTTTTGCTTGGATGCAAAGAAGCAGCCATCTATTAACATGATCCAGAAATGCTGCTTTGTTCTGTGGTCAGATGAATCTAAATTTAAAATTCTTTTTGGAAAAAATGGATGCAGCATCCTTCAGACTAAAGAGGAGAGGGACCATCTGGCTTGGTATCAGCGCTCAGTTCAAAAGCCTGCATCTCTGATGCAGGGGTGCATTAGGTGCCTATGGAGTTGGCACATTAGAAAGGCACCATCAGTGCTGAAAGGTATATACAGGTTTTAGAGCAACAGATGTTCCCATGCAGAAAACGTCTTTTTCGTGGAAGGCCTTACATATTTGAGCAATACAATGCTAAACCGCATACTGCTATTTACAACAGCATGGCTTCACAGTAGAAGAGTCGGGGTTCTGAACCAGCCTGCCTGCAGTCCAGACCTTTCACCAATTCAAAATGTTTGGTTCATCATGAAACAAAAAATATGACAAAGATGCTCTGTTCTGTTGTGAGTAAAATATGGGTTTTTATTTACAGTTTCTGTTTTTATTTCCATTTTACACAGCATCCCAACTTTTTTCGAATTGGGATTGTAAAAGACAAATGTAGCTTCTGGGTCTGAAAAGTGAAGCCAGTTTGAAAGTGCTTTAAATCTGCATTCTTTTCTTCAAACATTTCCTCACACAAAAAGTTCTACTTTAGTCAGTCCACAAGACTTGTTTCCAAAAATAAGACAGGCTTATTTAGATGTTAATTTGTAAACTACTAAAGATGAATACTGTGTTAAGGATACCGGACAGGTTTTGTCAATGAAGGGAACACTTCTTGAACCTTTTATTTAGACTCACTAAGGCAGGATGATATCCATTCTGATCACTAAAGTGCCCATTTAATGCAGACATTCAAGTTGTTTTCAGACAGTCAGGGTTACCATTTCCTAAGAAAAGCTGCAATTTTCCAACTTGTACCACTGAAGAATACAATGCAGGAGTTCATTTTAGCAATATCAGAGTTCTATTAACTATTCACCAGAGAAGCATCAGCTTCATCATCATCATACAAAATAAACCAAGTCAATAATATTTGGCTGAAGTTATTTTAAACATGGTATGTAGCTAACCGTTTTCTCTGTGTGATGACATTAGTCTGCATGTCACATATAGTCAGCTTTATAGGATTGGATCTAGTTGGTAGCTATGATAGCTGACTTGTGCCACACACTGCTGCTTGCTGTATGAGAGTAATTTGCAGGATAAGTAGGAGAGGCAAGGGTAGATGGTTCTGCTTTCAGAGGAAAAGGAGAATTCTGAAACAGAACATGAGCTATCGATGTGTTCTAAATGAGAGTACAGCAGCAATTTATAAAATTGTCTAGTTCAGTGTATTTGGGTGAAAACGTCACTGGGATGAGCTGAATTTCAAATAAATAAACAAAGCACAGGTTGATGATAGTGGATTGCAGGCTTTTCTTTGTTTTCCTCCTCCATTGTGCCAGTAGACAAGCTTTGATTAGCTGAGTTTCTGTGTTACAGCTAAAAGGTGAACATGATGGAGAGAGAGGTGGGGGCTGGATACAATTTGTCACCCGTCTCTTGACTTTCTTCTACATTACATGGCAGCTCTGTAGAATGCAGCTTTTCAAAGCACTGTTCCCTGTTTGAAGCCTGTGGGGACCTCTTATAGCTGTGGGAGACTGGCTTATATAATCACAACTAATCAGGCACACTGCCACGTCTGCACTGTGCTCACACTGTGTCTTGTCAGGTTTATACATGTCTGATAGGTCGTCTGTCACCTCAGTTATGAATTGCAGTAGCATCGCTTTAAATTAGATTTATTGCTTCGAAATGATACCTGGGCATGTGGGAACATTTCGTTTTTATGTGTACGTTCAACCCTTATCTCTCCTAGGAGCGATGCACACGCCAAACACCCTGTCACAAAGATGGTTTGTATATTATAAGGCCTAATTGATACAGGGATTATACTTCCTGCTGGTCGTTTTGTGTTGAAGATGCTTTGAGCTGTACCTGGCCTCAGATTATAAACAAAGTGTTTTCACCTATATAGTCCAAATGTTTTTTAGAAAATGGTTCAGATATTTCACAAAGAAATTTCAAAATGCTGAATGCATCTGTTATGAGTTGGCAGTAGCCTGACTATCCATTTGGCTTCATCCTGTATCTTGCCAGGTGTTTAAAGAGGAAAAGTACCTGAAGGAGGCTGTAGAATGCGCTGAAGTGATATGGCAGCGGGGCCTGCTCAGAAAAGGCTACGGTATTTGCCATGGCACCGCTGGCAATGGATACGCTTTCCTCTCTCTTTACAAGCTCACCAAGGAAAAGAAATACTTGTACCGTGCCTGCAAGGTAAGACCAGGGGTAAACAAAAAAAGGTTCTTAATAGTACAGTAAGTTGACAAAATATGCACAAGCAAGAAGTGGCTCTAAAGATGAAATGTTTGTCACTGCCAGGGTTAAACTGTTGTGGATTCATGCGTGATGTGAATTTTTCAAATAATTTTCACTGTCCTGGTTAACAGACAAAACGTCCGCTGTGGCTTCTCCACTATGTTAGTACTGGACACCAGGAGCACTGTGAAGCCTGTTGAGAGGAGACCTGTAACTGTGCAGCCTTCTTACTCACGTTTCTAATCATATGACACAGCAGCTATTGAGCATGTGTGTAGTCATGGCAAACAATAATGTGTGAAACATAAACGCTTTGAAACACCAGTAACTGCAAATGTAAAATATTACACTGTCAAACAGCATGTTGGATAGTACTTAATGGCCAGGTGGTATAACAGACTGGCAGACTGAATTGTGGCCAGGAGAGGAGCTGTGTCTCCTTTCTGGAAGTTTTTTGGATTTTAAAAATGAGAGAGAACAGGGTGAGTTAAAGATAAGATGTTAATTCTCAATTTGAAAGGAGGAGTCCAAATGGAGTTTGTTTTGTTTCTTGTAAACCTGCATTAATGTCCACTAATATGGGGAAAAAATAATAATAATACCATCATATACTTTGGAACTGCAAGAATCTTTAAAAAAATGCCATGAAACAAATTTTTGGTCATACTTCCCAGCACTAATGGATAGATCTCTGTCTCATGTGAGTGTTTTCTAAAGAGGATTTGTTATTTGGAAAAGTGTTGAGTTTGGGATTTATCATGTAATTCTTCCACTAGCTAGCTAGTTTGGTTAGCTCAGTGCATTCATCATTAGTTATAGAGACCAGACTGAAAACATGTTTATTTCTACTGTAAAAGTTGGGCTTTTTAACATATTTGTAAAAATGACTTGACAATCAGTGGCCTTAATGATCCAGTGTTATTGTGTGTTTCATGAGTCCTCCTCACCCTTGGCAGAAGAGCAGGGGAGTATCAAGTTATTTAGGAACAATAGTAAATCCTGATCAAAGCAAGTCTATACAGAGTGGGTTTTTTTTTTTTTTTAAAGAAAAAAAAACACTGTGATGTCCATGAGTACTCTTCTGCTGGCACCATTTTTCACCGTGTAATTCTTTGATGTGTGATTTTCTTTGTTTTTGACCTATAAGTTAGACATTGTTTTTACCTCCTTCCAGTTTGCTGAGTGGTGTTTGGACTATGGGACACATGGGTGTCGTATCCCAGACAGACCGTACTCTCTTTTTGAAGGTACCAAATATTTATTGATTTAACACTTCACTGCACTGATGTGTCTTTGTCCTGTCTTCTCAGAACTGTTTCCTCTTAATTGATGTAATAAGAAGCCTGTGTTTGTGTTTGTGTTTGTTTAGTCTGCCTCTTCTTCCATCTAAAGCCAATTACTGCATACAGCAGCCTCAGTAATTCTGTCTGTGTAAAGTTAGCAGTTATTCACTTAGTTCTAATGGATGATATTTTCCTTAAATTTCCACATTTGTGTAATATCACATCATTAATTGATGATAAATTTTAATTATGATGATTTTTCATCAATACTTTAATCACAGTTGTTTGGAAATAAATGTACACTATATGGGCAAAAGTATTCATCCAAAGTTCTTAATCTTTGAATGCAGGTGTTTTCAGTCACATTGTCATAGATGTAAAGTCAAACACCTAGCCAGGCAGTCTATCTTTGCAAACATTTGTGAAAGAATGGGGCATTCTCACTGACTTCGAGTGTGATACTATAACAGGATGCCACCATTGTAGCAAGTCAGTTCATGACATTTCTTCTTTCCTAGATATTCCACCATCAACTGTAAGTGGTATTATTGCAAAGTGAAAGTGTTTAGGAAACACAGCAACTCAGACACCAAGTGGAAGAACACAAAGTTACAGAGCAGTTTTGCCGAGTGTTGAAGTGCATAGTTCATAAACCTCACCAACAGTTTGCTGACTCAGTCACTGCAGAGTTCCAAACCCCCTATGGCATTAACATCAGCACAAAATCTGTGTACGGGGAGCTTCATGGCATGGGTTTCCATTGCTGAGCAGCTCCTGAGGGTTTAATGTGTAGGTAGAGCAGTACTTTTGTCCAGTACAGTGTAACTCAAATCATTAACTAGAAAAAAATAAATGAATAAAACCATTGAAGGTGGTTGGAGACGTAGAGTTGTCCAGAAGGGAGCTGGACCCCTCAGGTTCTGTCAGACAGCGTCCACCACAGTTTCACCCCCATCTCAATAACCAACTGTTACACACTGCCAAAAGTGGACCCTGAGCAATCTGCAGACTAAGGCAGCTGCAACAAAATGATAATAATTCTTCCACAGTACCTGGGACCAATTGCAAACAGTTGCAGTAACCAATTGGTTGCCCAGAGGCTGATCATGCAGCACCCTCACACCTCTTAATGTTTGAATTCTGGTGAAAGAAAAGGTTGTTCAAAAGAGCTCACTGAATTTAAGCATGGTACTGCAATAGGATGCCACTGTTGCAACAAGTCAGTTTAGGAAATTTCTTCCCTCCTAAATATTCCATGATAAACTGTAAGTGGTATGATTGCAAAGTGGAAACATTTAGGAACCACAGCAACTCAGCCACAAAGTGGCAGACCATACATAGTGCATAAAAGGTGACAATACCAATACAATGGCCAAGCAGCTCATGTAGGTGTAGGTGGCCCAGTACTTTTGCCCAATATAGTGCAATTCAAATCATTACTAGAAAAAAAAATTAATAAAAGTGGTGAAGGTGGTCGGAGACATAGAGTTGTCCAGAAGGGAGTTGGCCCTTGACTAGCGAGTTTATTTTTTAACCACAGCACCCATCTCTCAAGGGCATTCGCAGGTTCTGTCTGACTCCCTCTGCCAGAGTTGAGTTTCACCCCATCTCAATAACCAACTGTCACACACTGCCACAAATGGACCCTGAGCAATCTGCAGGGTAAGGCGGCTGCAAAAAAATGATAATAATCCTTCCACAGTTCTTGCTGGCTCTCTTTTAGGCCTCAGTCACACTAGAGGAAAAGTAGGTTTCCAACATCTGTGCAACCACAAAACACCAGTGGTTGGCGAGTGATTGCACTGAATTTTTAGGTGTCTGGGACCAATTGCAAACAGTTGCAATGACCAATTGGTTGCCCAGAGGTGGAGCATGCAGCACCCTCACACCTCTTAATGTTTGAATTCTGGTGAAAGGTGAAATAAGGGTATTTCTTTGAGAGGCTTTGCCTTTTGCAAGTCTGCTTTTGTAAATAAGAATGCATTCTTAATCAAGTAATGCCAGGTTGATTGCCGATATACCGTCTTATGGTACAAATTGGTATTAAATGAGAGCACAGCTCAGTCCTACTATCTCTTCAACACATAGTTTGAGTTCGTTTTGGAAGGTGTTAAACACAGGAATTTACAATTTCCCAGCAGGAGTTACTCCACTGGAGTAGTCATTCTGTTCTTTAGCGAAACACATTGTACACGCTGGAGATAACGTAATAATCTTTTTACAAACACAGGCAATAAGGAACAACAAATAAGCACATGTGAGCTGTGTTTAGGATTTGTTCACTCTATTGGACTGCACTCTGTCATGTGATATGATAGTTTGGTACCTAAGGTTTTAGTCTGAGCTGATTCTATTGAGACAGTTTTATCATTGTTATTTCGCCTGTTTTTATCCTGGCACTTGATGGCACTGTGTAGTCCTATGTAGTATTGTAGTCCAGCAGTGGCTTCTCTGCCCTGGACTCACAGATTTGCTCCTACTGTTAGTGGAAGAATGCTGAAAATAAAAGAAACAGCTGGAAATCTTAATGACTCTAAAGCTGTAAAAATATCAGGCAGGCAGTTAAAGCAGGGATCTATTTAAGTCAAGACAGCAGCAGTGTCCCAAATCTGTATTGTAATTCTCAGGTTTTAGTCTTTAATATAAAAGGCTAAACTTTTTTAACTAGGGTTCATTTTTAACTAGGTCATGATACCATAAATTTAGTGGTTGGTACCAATACCAGTTCTCGATACCCAATTTACCAAAACAAAATGATTTTTCCAGTGTATTTAAACACTCCTTCATTGAAAATTGATTTAAAATGTTAACATTTTATGTCATCCACCTCGAAAGTACTTCCATACCCGCCTCTTTCTTCCCCGAGTCGGGGTGGAGCTATCACGGCAGCTGCACTATTCGCCATCTTGTTTTTGCTGTGCCATATGTAGTGGCTCCATAGTGTAGTGGTTTACACATTTGCCTATCAAGCAAAAGTTTGATCCTGGGAAGAGACACATATCCCTTTGGGGTTGTGGTAGGAAGGCATCTGCTGTAAAAATCTGCCAAATCAAGCGTGTAGCTACCTGCAGCAGTGACCCCTCATGAATCAGGGAACAGCCAAAAGTAGCTTATTTGTAGTTTTTGCTGTGCTTGTGGGTGTCCTTTTTCTTCAGCAACGAATGAGCTGCAGCCTCGGTACATACTCTGCTGATGGTACCCACAGTACCAAAAAAATAAATACAGTTTTTAAAAACTGCATTTTCAAAATTTTGGTATTGAAATGTATCGTAAATATCAGTTGTGATGATATCCCTATTTTTCACCATATTTAGCCATATTTACTAAGAGTATGTGTACAGTGAGTCTGGAATATCATTACAAGCACAACAGTGAGTGGTTTGACACAAGGCAAAAAGGAAACGTTCTGATCCTTGTATATGTACAATATATATTTGATGGCATCTCATATGATAAAGAGATATCATCACTTTTGAGCTATTACACTGTGAAAACTGAACTCAAACTTGTCTTGGACAAAATATTGCAGCTCAAATCACAATGTATTGCAATGCACAGTGCTGCTCAGTGCTGACACTGATGGGCAAAGCATTATTGCAGCAATGCATCTTAATTAAAGAGACCATATTATGCTCACAGACAGGTTCATACTTTGTAGTGAGGGTATAAGAGAATAGGTGTCCCAGTATTCAAAAAACTACTTGGAGCTCCACTTGTTTTATTTTCTTTGTGTATAGACTGTGATCAGCTGCCCTGTGCTGCTGGTGGCTCTGAGGTTTACTGTTCTTTGTGGTTTTAGCTAGATGCATTCTACAGTATATAAGCAGATGTTGCATGAGGAAGTTTAGCATGCACTTGAATATCATTCAATTTGTTGTAAAAGATTTTTCTCAGTGTGAAATAGTGTACAGTTCCACTGTCTGATTAAAAAACATATAACACTAACCATGTTTTGACCCATAAGAACCCACTTTAAACATTAAGGAAAGTTAACATTGACTTTTAACTCATGAAGTCCCCAACTGAACATCCTGATGCAGTCATGTGACAAATGAGTGGCCCATGACATCATTTCCAAAATGGCGGCACACCTGAGCAGCTAATGTGACCACAAAGCTAATTTTAGAAGCCTAGCTTTCTGTTACCAGAGGTAAGTTTAAACCCATTCAACAACTCTAATCCTTAAATAACATGTCCTATCTCACATATAACCTAGTCTGACAACATTTCTAAAACAATTTGATATAGAAGTTTGTCAAATATTGTTGTGACATACATGTCACATCGGGTATTAAACTCAACACTGTAACGAAAAATGGCATGTGACATCTTTGTCACAATAAGACCAATACTAATCATCTCCTTAATTAATTAAACTTATTCATTTATTTTAGATCAATATATTTTCTGTTGTTTAATTCAAAGCATATTTAAACAAATATAAGCATGAAAAATTAATGAAATTACTAAAAAATGTTAAAAAAATGTTTCTCATATCAATATTGAAATTGTAACTCTGCTTTAGCTGAGTCACTTTCCTTGCTAAATTAACTAATTAACAAACACGATTTTACTATCCTCAGTTAGCCCCTATTTCATTGTCTTGTCACTTGTATTGGCAACTGAGCCTCAAGACAAATTTTGACGCTGGAGCAAATCAGACAAAGCATTTGTGGAGGTCAACAGGTCACAGACTGTGAAGGAGTACAACACATTCATGGGAGGGATTGACCTCCTTGATGCATCCACTGCAAGGTACAAGTACCACATAAGATCATGGAGGTGGTATCTCTACCTGTTCTGGCAAACCATCATGCTCTGTGTTGTTAATGTATGGTTGATTTACTGCCATGACCATAACTACTTGGTGTCCAAAAGCTGCTGAAACAAAGGAGCTTCCAGGCAGAAGTTACCACTAGCCTGATGCTTTTGCATTCACAAAGGGGGCGCCCATGACTGAACATCACATCTCCACCACCACCCCCCAAGAAAGTTCATGTTGGAGTTCCAGATGATGTTCGCACTGACAAGGTTGCACACTGGCCTGTGAAATGTGACAAGCGGGGCCGTTGCAAATCTTGCAAAGTCAATGCAACCAAAATGTGATGTGAGGAAAGAAATGTTGTTCAGTTTTACTGCAGCTGCAGTAGGTTTAAATATCCCTGTGAAAGCCGCTGGAAGCAATGCCATGCTGCAGCATAAGAAAAATGAACATTTTATTAAAAATAATAATAAAGTAATGAGGTTGCATATATCTAATCTCAACATTCTTCATATAAGAAAATTTTAGAGCAGATGAGTGACCCAAAATTCCAAATCCTTGGAGACAGAAATGGGGGACTGAGTCCTGGATCTGAGCTAGATCTAAACAGACAACCACTGCAAATGACAACCTCTGAAAATGTACACCCGTCAATTCTGTCTGCTTTTGTATTTTATCTTTGTCCCTCTATGCTCTCCTTTTTTCTCTTCTTTTTCCCCTCACCCCAAACTGGTCCTCCCTGAGACTGGTTCTATTGGATGTCTCTTCCTGTTGAAGGGAGTTCTTCCTTCCCTCCATTGTGGTCATCCCTATGTGCATATGTGACTGCTTGCTCTCAGGGGCTTGTCTCATGGTAGAGGTTCTCTCTCTAATATTGTAGAGTCTTCACTTTACAGAAGACAACTGTTGTTCTGAGTTGACCCTGCTGTGAACAAATATTTGCCCCCTTCATGATTTTTTTTTTTTTTTTTTTTTTTTTTTTTTTTACAATTTATTTTTTTTTTTTTTCAAAAAAATTTT
>VUQS01002866.1:0-12992 GCA_015108495.1 Heterochromis multidens
GGAGAAAAGTAAAAGAAAAAAAAAAAAAAAAAAAAAAACTGAAGCAAATTTGTGCTGGATGACCAAATATTTCAGCTTCAGCCTGAGGATTCTCCTGACACCACGACAATTAGAAATAGAGAACAAGCTTATTATGTCACTGTTTCTGGACAGCTGAACAAAAACAGGTGAGGGCTTGGAATCATACGACTTCCTGGTAAGGTCTGAAATGGTTGCTGTTGCTAAATTCTGGCAATTGGTTGCACTGTGGAAGGAAGTAGTTTTCCCATTAGCTGTTAGGTGTGAACATTTCTGGGTGGTGAAATGGTCCCAAAACACTCCAGTGCCTGTATTTGCATTTGGCCTGAACACACTGTAATAGCTAGTTAACTATTACAGCTGTCTCACTATGCAAGGCCCATTTAACAATGTCTCACTTTTTAATAGAATTTTCTAGGTCAAATTAAGTTTCCAAGTCCATTTTGAGGTCTTCAAGACTTTACTTGCATACCTATAAAGTGAGTAAGTGAGTAGATTCACAACCATGTTGTGGAATTTCTCAGTATGTTTGCTTTCAATTTTAACATGTAATTGCTGGCCATCTGCAATAGACAGTTTGTCATTTGTACCCCGCCTCTTGCCCTTTGACAGCATGGGATAAGCTTCCAGAACCCCCCGTGACCCTGAACTGGATAAGAAGAAGAGGATGGATAGATTGATGGATGGATGGATCTTTAGCCACTTGTTTAGGGTGCTATTAGCCCAGTGAGTGGCTGTTTTCAGTTATTATCAGTCACATACATATCACCATAGGTGGCCTCCTTTGCCTACTAGTGGGTAGTTATCACCTTGTTCAGTGGTGATTGTCATGCATGGAAGTAAAAGCCGGTGTCTTGTCAGTTTACCACAGCAACAAAAAGCCACATTATGAGGCTGAAGGGATAACAGAGCCATAATTCGTACGGCTTTCAACTCGGAGACGTGAGTTTTACACTTAATTTAATTCTTGACTTTTGCTGTTTATGTTTGTTTTCATTTGATATTTGGTTGGGAAATATGCTACTTTGTTAGGCTTACCCACTTAAACTATTTGGTTAGGTGCAGGCAAAAAACCCCCAAATGACTTGGTTAGAGTTAGGAAAACATCACAGTTTGGGTTAAAATGCTCCCTGTCACAATGCAAAACTTACCACTACATTTACCACCCAAGATTTTGCATGCACTTCTGTTCACAACCACTAGAGGTCTCCTGCATAATCTACGTATATCTGTTTATCACTGCAATGAATAACAGCCTACTGAGTCAGCCACAAGGTAGACGAGCGCACCCATTGCTGGTATGTATGGGAGGGACAACAACTGATAATGGCTGTTAAGGAGCTCATCACATTTGAATCGAGTGGATCTTTGCTGGTCTTCACTAAGGTTTATCGCATTTCTTTCAAATCTTGGTATGACTACAGTAATACCCACAAACCAAACATGACCCAAAACCACCTCAGAGGCGCTTTGCCCTTGTCAGCTCTTATTGACTGCTTGCTGACAGCATCACAGCATCAAAGGGACTTTTACTGAAACTCATACACATGCAGTTATAATCTTGCTAGTAGGCAAAGCTGTCTCATTCCCATGGATTTCCCTGGGAAGTCGCCCTAATTCTGTTGTGCTTGCGGTTTCTGCAAGGTATACTGCAGCATTCCTCCACCGTGTGTTCATCTAAACAGAGCTAGTTAAAAAGGACGCACAGCGGCTCAGGCTACACAGTTGTGGCAGGGCTCCTGTGGGTGGTTCCTATCTGACAGAGGGCTCAGAAAGTTTTGGGTTTCCTACGCATGTCAAGATAGGTTAGCTGTTTCCAGTGCTGGGCCACTCTGAGGCCCTGGTGGGCTATCAGTCACAGTGGGTCCTCCCTTCTCTCTTTCCCTGCATCCACGCCCTCCTCCCACACACCACCTTGCCTGCACTGACGCACAAGGCCGTCTTCTGGCTGTGGTCCTCAGTTTACATGTCACTTTTCGATGTCTCTCAGGCCTTACATTCCCCTCTGTCTTGCTCTTTGTTTTCCACTAAGATCATGATGTGTCAAAATACAGTCCTCACATGTCATCTTTAATTTTCATTTGCATTAAGGCAGACTCCTGCTGTCATCTAACGCTCTGCAGTCCAGTCAGTGTCGAGGACACATCGATTCATGTTTTCTTTTCCTAGAAACATCATCCTTGCAAATTTAACTGCCCGAGCATTTTTTGAGAAAACTACTCACAAAGCTTTATCCGGATAATTCAGTTTAAATTTCCCCAAGCACAGACAGAAAAGCTAAAAGTAAACACCAGCTTTACTCACTGTCTTCTTTGCAGTGTTGTCTTACTCGCGATATCGTGAGGAAGCAAGAAAGAGACAGTCCAGCCCTCCTATGCCACCTGTCCATGCATCAGTACACAAATAATCACACCACTTCCAGGTTTTCCTAGCTCGTTAGCATCCTGCACTACACAAGCTACAACACTGTTGCTTAATTGTGAATGCAGGCAGTTTGTGAGTCAAAACTAAAATAACTTTATGCAAAGGAAAAATAAACTGACAGGGATTTTTCCTGAGAGGAAACCTTTAGTTTACTATATGACATGTTTCTTAATAGTGCTAAAGTGTTCAGTGTTCTTTAAATAAACAATGTGGAGTTTTGCATAGTGGGGCATGAAAGAATGCAGGAGTCTCACTGCCCCCTCGCACACATGTCAGCAATTTGGCTGCCTTGTGTATTTTGGATGTTGAAAAAAAAAAGGAACATTTCAAAGTAAACGAAAGAAGGAAAGTCTTATCCGCCTGGCAGCTGCGCTCCGGACCAAATTGCTTTCAGCTGATGCGCTGCAGCTCAAACTTGCTTGGGTAATGTCAAGTGATGCATTGCAATACTGAGAAAACAACACAGACAAAAAATAAATAAGGAAAAGAAACGCTGGAAAGTTCCACTGCTTATTCAGGCAGAGTCCAGAAACGCCCAACATGCAGACATGCTCATGAACAATTTTGTTTTCCATGTTAAAATTTGTATTTTTTTAATTGAATTTGTATTTAGTGATCTCGAGTGAAACATTAGAAATATTGCACTTACCAAATGCAATATTTTCAGGATGACTGGATAAAAATAGATAAATATTAATAAATATTTAAGCTAGGGGGGACACAATTTTTCTTGGTGAATAAGCAAATAAAACTTTGTCAGTGAACAATGACAAGCAAATCAAACATCAACTTTTGCACATGAAAAGTACAATCAGTAATTAAACAGATCAAAATAACAATAAGAACAAATTGAATGTAGAAGTCAAGACATCTTAGTTAAGCAAAACTGAGAAGCTCTTGCATTCATCTCAAACACACATTGCAGAACTGGACATAATGATGATGATAATGTAATCGACTTCAAACACAGTGCATTACATTGTGTAACTCCATGCTGGCATCTCTACCTGCTTAACAAACAGAGACTGAATTCCAGCACAAACTAACAAACGGGCAAGCAAATTAAAGGGAACATTAAGCATTATGCAAGATGTGTTCTTTCTGCACGCTGGCATGTTTGCAAAGACACACAAATATTAAATCTTCCAGCACATCAATAAAAACCTCAAATCACAAATGCACTGAAAATACACACTGGTTTTAGATATTTTACTCCCCAACAAAAACAAACACAAAGACACACACAGAATAAAAGGAATGATATTTTTGAGGATTTTAAAGTTAACAGCTGGAGATCATTGAATTTTCCATGTTTAGTTTCACTTTTAGTGCAAGGTAGATTTTTGGCAATTTATCTCATATTTGAATTGAAGACTTTATTTTCTGCGTTTTATGGAAGTGTATTTTTTTTTGTTGTTCTTTTTCTCTGTGTAAACATTCAATTTTAAGTATACTATTGGATACGTTTCTCAGTTTGTCTTTGATAAAGTGTGGGAGTAATCATTTATAAAACCTTTGATACATATGTAGGTGTTAGAAAAAAATTAAAATGAAATCTATGATAGTACCAATAAATATTACTTGCTGTTTGAGGAGAAAACTATAAAGATTCATTTATTTCCAACTTTAATTTTTTTTCTCTTTCTTTCTTTCTTTCTTTCTTTCTTTCTTTTTTTTACCTTTTGGGCTACAAACATTTTTTATGTAAAATTCTTCTATTACAAGAGCTACAGTTAATGTTTCACTGCTGTATTCATACTCACAGTAAATTATACATTTCTGGGTCAAATTCTCAAATAAAGTGCTTTTTTGCATTTATGTATAAGCAGAATGGAAATATTTTTGATAAGAAATCAACGCTTATTAATGTATTTTCACTTTTTACATGTACATGCAAGGCAATTTTTTGACAATGGCAAAATATTTACAATTATCATACGTACATTTTACCTTTACTATTCTCTTCAGGGAAAACAAGGTTTCAGACTTTTTAGCACTGTTTTGTCCAGTTGTCTTATATGGGCAAGAATATAATTTAACACAAATTAAGCAATTATGTATTTTTTTTTAGAAATTCTACAGTGGGAAAGTCACTTAAGTAGAAGAGGACAGGGACTGAGGGGAAAGATTGAGTGGTATGCAAACAGCTTGAACTAGAGACATTGACATTATACAGTCAGCATCAAATACCGTTGTGGGTGTGGAGCTTGCCTCTCAGATGGCAGGGCCAGAAGGAAGATGCTGTCCAAGTCAGGAACAATATTGGACAATCCTGCCCACACCCTCTTTATGACGTGCTGGACAGTCACAGGAGCACATTCAGTTAAAGACTCATTCCACTGCGATGCACCACAGACTGCCACTGTGGCCATCAAATTTTACAACTCCTCCCTATAACACCAAGACTATTTTCACTTATTAATCTTGTATATATTGTACATAGTATTGTTTACTTTGGAGTATCTTTTAAAAATTTCATATTGCACCTTGAATGGAGTGCCTTAATTTTACTTATTTTTACATATGGGTTTATACTTTTCTGTCTTTGTATTTTCCATCTTCCACATTGACATTTTAATTGAGCGTCTGTAACAAAGCAATTTCCCCCATGGGATTAATTAAGTATTCTGATTCTGATACCCATATGGGCTACCAAATATCCAGTCTAATCTTTTTTTTTATTATTTATGTCTGTCAGCAGAAAATGCAACCTTGGATTCTGATCATTTTTAATTTGAGACATAAAAGACATGAAACATTGACAGTATCCGTGGATGTCTGGTTCATCTCAGTATTCTAGCCCTGACAAAATATTTCCTCCATTGAGAGTCATCACCTAAACACATCCTTGACTTTTTGTGCAAAGACAAAACACTTTCTTAAAAAAAAAAAAGTTTTGGAAACCTTGGTCCTAGTAAACCAAACCAAGCAGACTGTTCTGAGCTATGTTGTGTGACAAGAACACAGCAGGTTCACTTGCTCTCTCCCAGCCCCGGCTCTGTTTACATTCTCCTGGAAGGGAGATCTGGAAGTGTTTGGCTTGGTTCTGCGCTCACTGGGAACTATCAGAGAATTCACATTTTAAACTATTTTGATATCAGCTCTGTAGAGAGTTGCTGTTTCCCTGAGAACACGACCTGCCTCTGGGCTCTGGGGCCTGCTACACCACCAGAAGAATAAACAGTAAGAGAGAGAGAGAGAGAGAGGAAGACAGAGGGCGGGGAAAAACCAGAGAGGCTGATGGGAAGAGAGAGAGAGGAATCAGTATGCTGCTCACTGTGGATCAATTTCTACAGGAAAAAAACAAATATTAAAAAAAAAAAAAAATGTATATAATCACATGAATTGAGACACTCAAAAACCTGACAACTGAGAGGATGAAGCCGCTGTGAATAGACCCTGTAGATATAGGTGACTTGTTAGAAAAACACAGACATAGTATATGAGAAAAGCACAGAGATCATATTAGAGTAGTGCTGCAGTGAGCTTGAGGATTTCTGTTGAGTAGCTGCTTCTTATGTTGAGGTTAAAGGTGGTGGAGTTAGAAGGGAAACCTTCAGCCTGTGTTAATTAGGTAAGTACTTGTGCTTTACCCTGCCCATACATTGCCTAAAGCAGTTTGCGGATATGTTTATGTGCACCTATGGCAGAGGGAAAAAAAAATAATAGAGTGTATTCACCACCATTGCCAATGAAAAACTATCTCAGGACAAATCATCTCAACAGATCAGGCACTGTATTTGAATTTATTTTACCTTTAGTCAAGTATATTCATGTTCTGTCATTTCTAATCCAATGAAATGGCCAAAAAAACCCAACAAAAAACAAAAAAACCAAACATTAGATAACTTACTGTTATTATAAAGCTATAGTAGCTAATGTTTTGTGGCTAATTCAGTTGGGATGTAGCCCAGGCCTGTTATGTGTGGTTATACTGAATGAAATGTAATGAGTTGTTCTAAAGGTGTCATTGAGTATTACTGGAAACATTTGGTAAAGTCATAATGTAAATTCAACAGAATATATAACACCAGTCTGCTGACTTTAGATATTTTAATGTGGAAATGTTACATAGGCTATTATACTTTAGGTCATCATAGGTGCTAACCCTAACCTAATCCTATATATAAGGCCAAAACAAAGTTTTTGTTGGAAAAAAAAATTGAATAGCTTTTGATCCATGTCAGAATTTTTTTGTTCCCTGACTGCCAAGGATTAAGACAACAATTTAGAAAAAGCAAAAATTATATATTCTTAGTTAGAATTAGAGTTAGGATAAGTTTTGGGGTCGTTACCAATAAGGACTTAGACCTCAGAGGGTTAAGTGCAGTTTTAAGTACTGGCACTCAATTTGAATATTTCAATTTCCTGCCAATACATTTACATTTTCACATTTCAGAGAGAAATATTATGTATTTCACTCCATTTGACAGCTGGAAGTTCTAATTCCATTACAGAATAACTTTTATAAAGCTTATAATAGCCTCACATTAAAAAAAAAAAAAGCTGGCTGCATTTAAATTCAGTAACCTGCAGCGGTGAAATGGAACTATTTTAAAGTACTGATATCATTTACATTTAAAATATGTAATGAAAAAGTAAAAGTATAAAAGTAAAGAGCAGCTATAACTGTACCTAAACCAAGAACAGCATTAAGGAACTAGATTGATAATATTGATCCCATAATATATAGCTTGAGTGGTCGTTTTCTGCCTAGGTAATGCAACTTTTGATGTATTTAATACATTTTGATAATATAATATAATACTTATTATTATTTAATTGCTTATTATCAATAACTTTGAGGAATTTACATAGCCTATATTATGCTGATGAAATGGATGTATTTTACTTACTGCTTAAATGTAGTTTTATAGTATAATAGTTACATCACTTTTATGTCTTTTATTGTATAGATTAATTATCTGAGAGTTTCAGAAACAAATGTTAACAATTTGTTATTGTTGTTGTATGTTGTCCCAGATGTTGAGACATTCTCCCGCTTACAACACTGCAAAAAATGAATAACGAACCAGAAATTCAGGCAGGAACTGTCTGTGTCGAAGTGCCTGTGTTTCCTTAAATGCTATTAAAGCTGACACACACATTGCTAATTGTAAGTCAGCTGTGTGGCTCATATGTGTCACTTGTTTCCTTTGAAACCGTGATTTACAGTATTTGCTATAATTGCATGTGACAGACTGAACTAAAAACAAATGCCACAAGCTGTTTTATAAAGTGTTTGTGTTGTGTTTTTCTTGCCTTTTGTCTTTCCCATTTCAGCACTTCAAAATAAGTAAGCCTACTTAAAACAACCTTCGAGACAATCAGCAACCCCAACTTCTCCGCTTCAGGTTTGAATGACCTATTAGCCAAATGTGTTTATTCAGTGTTTAGTCACTATTACCCTCAGCATGATCCCTGCACCAAAGGGCTAATGGCTGAAAATTTCCCCCCAGCCTGACTTCATCGTAAAATAATTGATCGCATGTGAGCGCAACTGGCACGCGTTCCCTCTTGTTTTCCTAAAGAGGTGATATCATGCGGTCAGGCTGCTTGTTCGTCACCAAGATAGTGTGATTGCTTCCGGTACTGCAGAAAGAACGATGGGAGATGGATGAGAGGGCACTGTGGTTCTCAGTGAGGATTTACTGCTGCAGTAAATCACACATCAAATCATTTGGTGTTATCGTTTAAAAGCCAGCAAGCACAAAAAAGCCCCTCTGGAACAAAGCCAAAGTCAGAACATGATTTGTTTTGCAAGCTGTGTTTTAAATGCTCTGTCATTATATCGGCAGGAAATTGTCCTTCATCAAAAAACAAACTTAGCAGCTGAGTTTGTAGTTTATATCTTAGGGATTTATTTTTGTTGTTTTTTTCCACTGAAACATAACATTAGACAAAGAGGTAGTTAGTTAGAGCTTCCCTTTTTAAAAAGCGATTTTTATTTAGGTTGGCATTTTTTTTTGTCTCCATCTAGTCGCATATTTCTTCAGTGGTTCCACTAGTTACATCCTTTGGTTACTATTTGGCCTAACCTTTTATACCTTCAGTATCAGTAGAGAATAAAGAGATGTAATCATAGAGCAAACCTACATTGCACCTTTAGTCAGTGTAAAGTTAAGTCAGAAGTAGTGCATTTGTGTCTGTGTTTTTGTGGTAAGCCCTAGATATTCTGCAGATCTCTATATAATTTTTATGTGTTTGCATTTGCAATTATTTATTGTGTACATCCCATGTAATACAACCCTAAGCTTGGTGTGTCTGTGTCCACAAAGTGAAGGGACATATGTCTCGGTGTGCCTTTGCTACCAATTTGTGTTTGTCTGTATTCTGGTTGGTGTGTGTGTATGTGTGTGTATGTGTGTCCCCTATATGTTACATTTACCTAAACTGCTGCTCTTTCTTTTTGCTGCTTCATTGTGACAAATTTGTGTTTCCAGGAAGTCTCTGAGGTCAGTGCGGCATCTGTTGCTACTTAGGTCCATGATGCAGCCATGAGCACTTGGCGTGCACACACATGCACACACATACACGGTGCAGGAGCTGCCCTGTATAGGTTACTGAGGAACTGGGAGCCAATCAGACATGAAGGCGTGTTTAAAGCTCCTAAAGTGACTGTAAAGAAAAGTTCTTGCCTAGACCTTAAGGTTAGATGGGAGGAGGTGTGTGCTAAACCTTTAGAAATAATTAGCATTATAGCCTTTAAAATAATAGATGTGTCTTATGCTTATTCCATGTAATATTTCAAATGATGTAATATGAGTGTCAGGGCACATGGCTGCACTCTCTGAGAGTGCTTTAGTTTTTCTTCCCCCTGTTGCCAAGTGTTTGTTCATAGAGGATCATTGACTGTATTTATTTTTTCTATATAATACTGTACAGTCTTTACTTTACAATATAAAATGATAAAAGCTGTTTGACTTCATGCTCTTCTGTATTGTCTGTTTCTTCTTTTTATACCAGATTGATTGACATGCAGACAGTTGTGCATTTCTCTGACTTCACCAAGCAAACACTACAGTCTGATAGTTCCACTGGCCGCATTGGTCTGTACTTGGCTGCTCACCGCATTAGCTCTTCACCTTCAGCTGTTTAACTCTGTCAGTTTTCATTCCCTTTCATTCATGTCTCTTTGCCCCAAACCATATTCATGACCAAACAAGGCCTGATCCCATCAAAATGATGCTTCAGCACAACTCTGTGAAAACCCTCTGATATTTCAGCAATGCCACAGCAGTAGAAGTACATAAGAAGATTAAGCCAATTTTGCTTCCATGGTTTCTGGAACGAGATCGAGAAGACACTGGGTAGTGAGATGAGAGAAGCCAGACGTGTAGAAAAACGCTGTAAGAGGAAAGGTTTCTTTTCTTGGCTTGGTCTGAAGCCACAGAAACCGGGCTTCACAGCCAAGTCCCTGAGCAGAACCGAGGTAACCTCAGTGGGTTAAACAGAACCCAGAACTGCAGATCGCAGACCTATGTCTCTGTATTTACAGGGGCTGAGATTCCAGTTAGACCTCAAGTTTGTTTTTAGAATTTGTGCAGTGAAGAGAGGTACAGATTAAAATACACATATTTAAATAGATTGCAGTAATAGAATCACAAGAATAAACGCAGTGCAGGCAGCATTCAGTGCAAGGAAGATCTATGAAGCTGATGTGATCATCTTGTACCATCCATCGGATGAGGGCCTCTCAAAGTGCCACATTTAGGGAGCCAACATATGCTTGAGGGCTGCACAGAAACAAACCATCAGATAAGAACTTTTATTTAGTCTTTATTACGTGTCTGTTCAGAGAATAATGTTTTGTGTTGGGAATAGTCATTTTTTGTTGCTTAATGCTATTGTAACCATCAGCAAGGAGACTGATGTCTGCACACACACTATATTTGTCATAGTCAGGAGGAGTTAGTCTGATGTGACATAGAAAAGTTGAAATAAAAAGAAATAGTCCTTTAGTCCCATTCTGCACTGCTATAGCAGATACAGATGAACTGTGGATGAACAAAACATATAGCAGTGTATTATTTCCTTGTCATGCTCAAGGACTGCAAACTATGTCTCTGGGGGCTGCTTTGGATATTGAATTGATAGATTAAGTGATTAGAATTTAGCATTCCTTTCTTTAAGGCATACTTTTAATTTTGGGAAATTGGTTATTTAGTTTCTTGCTGGGCATCAGAAGAGAAAAAATAACACTCATGTTTTTATGCTAGATGCAGTGCTTCTACCTGGGTTATCGTTGACCAAAAAGACTGGAAACAGGATAAAAAGAAAAGCCCATCTCTTTCCAACCTGCTCGTTCACTATAAGACTATAGAAATAGTTGTGGTTTTGGGAGAGGATCATGTGTTAGACTATTACTTGCATAGGTGGAGAATGTCTCATTTGCTATTTCTTTGTGTGTGTGTGTGTGTGTGTGTGTGTGTTGATTGAAAAATTAGACATTGTTGAAGTCATGAGGGGGCCAAGCAGTGCAGCAGAGTGCAGTTGCCATGGCAACTTCATCTTGATCATGTTAACTATTTGGAAAAATGCATTACCCCCAAACTTCAAATGAGACCTTAGGTTGCTTTGTCCATGCATCACATTTGGTGTTAATACTATAGACTGTATATGAAAGATGGAACTAGCCACCATGATGGCTGATGGTTTGTGAAGTTCAGTCTTGGAGCCTCAAAAAGAGCAGTTTAAAAAGCAATTTAGCAAGTTCTGTTTTGCTAGATGAGGGCATTGCTCTGAAAAAAACCCCCAAAAAAACCTAATACGCTTGCTTCTCAAACATTTTCACATGCAACCAAAACCTTTGTCTAGCTTATTTTTGAAAAAAAAAAAAGAAAAAACAAAAAGAAAAATTCCATGTCTCCAGCAGCCCCAGTGTTACAAATCCACTTTCTTAACTGCTGTTGCACTGCAACACTGAGCTGTACCTGCTGCTGCTGCCGCTACACTGTTAAGATGTTCAGATGCTGCCCTGCAGGTGATGGACTCACTGTGGCCTGCCATGTTAACAGGCTAGACGTGTTCAGGGAGTGAGGACCACCCAACTGCAGCTTCCCTCCACAAAATTCAACCAGATGTTTAATGAAGGCCAGTGTATGTGTGAGGATTGTGTGTGTATGTACTGTATGTGTGTGTGTGTGTGTGTGTGTAATTATTTTCACCTGTGTGCTGATATAACCCCCTGTGTGGAGGCTAATGGATGCAACCTAGCTACACCGTTTCTGCCTGTCTCTCTCCCCTTTGTCTCGCTTCCTTCTAGTCACATTTCTGCAGATCTTACATCACGTCACTGTTCACTTTTGCTTTTCTCTCTTCCAAAATTTTCTTTCCTATTTGCACTGTTTCAGGTTCTCTCCCCCTCTGGGCTTACATAAGGAATTAATTTTCATATTCCACTTCCCTTTCTCCCAAAATCCTCCTCAGCTGACAGGCCTCCTTCCCCCACCTCCCCTCCGCCCTCTCCTCCCCTTCATCTGTCTATCCCTACCTTACAGCTGTTGTTTTGGATTAGTCAAATAGCTCCTGTCAGATCCAGTGATCCTTTTCCTTTGCCACCCACAGAGCTGCACTGCACTGTCTGCTCTTTTCTGTCTCCTCCTCGGCGTGTCTTACACGTGCACGTGCACACAAACCATACTGACGTCTTTGACAGGTGCGTGTCAAGGTGTCTCTGTGGGCAGAGCCGTGAGTTTGCTGTGGTTTCTTTCCTTTCAGGTCCAGGGAGGCATGACAGTGCTGGCATACCACTCACACCTCTCAACAAAAAAGAAAAAAAAAGAGAGAGAGTTTGTTGTTCTAAACCGGACAAGAAGCCTACCCAGGGTAAATTCCCAACGGCTTCCCTCTCAGGAATTCACCTTACTTTTCAACTACTCTTCTCTTCCTCTTTGACTTATTTCTTACAACCAACTTTATTATCTTTTCTTTTTTTTTTTGTCTAAATTTGACAGCTGTAGGTCTGGTCATCCATGCTGGGTGAGACAGACTGACACTAAAAGGGGTTTTGACACGGTGATGTGAGAGTAATAGTGTTATTTCAGTCATTTGGAGAAAGGGGAGCTAGTGCATGTGCAGAGTCCAGTTGCAATAGCGCGGCAAAGATATGCATCGAAGCAGAAATGGGAGAGGTGCTACATAATAATTTGACAGAGACATGTCAAATCAATTATGTTGTTTCAGCGAGTGCAGAGGTAGTTCCCCTTAGTTTTGAGTTTCAGTGACACAGTACCTGGGTGGCGTGCAAAGATTGCAAATGTGTAGACCTTATGAAAGAGTGGTAGAAATCTGTGTCTTTTAGATGACATGACATCTAAATGTTATGAAGGTATTTTTTTTTAATTTTCAATTTTGTACATAAAGGTTGGGTTAAGCAAGCATTTAGTGAAAAACAAAATTTGTAGGAACACGCTGGAGATTTTAGGCTGGTTTGAGAATGTCTCAGTAGCCCCCTGAAGAGATGGAGGTGTTGCTGCTGCCATCCTGACTGGGAACTATGAAGTGTATGTGTGATTTTTTTTTTTTTTTTTACATTAAAATTTGCAAAG
>VUQS01002867.1:5504-17164 GCA_015108495.1 Heterochromis multidens
TAAATGTAATAAAAAAAAAAAAATAAAAAAAAAAATTAAATTAAAATAAAATTTTTTTTTTTTTTTTTAACTGTCTGTTTAAATCTTACACTCGGAGATCACTTTTAATAGGAACACTGTTCTAATAACTGGTAAGGCATCCCTTTGCTCTCAGAACAGCCTTAGTTCTGTGTCCTGGAAACATCTCTTTGAGATTCTGGACCATGCTAGCCTGATTGCATCATGTAATGTCTGAAGAATTGTCAGTTGCACATGCATTCTGAGAATCTCCTGCTCTAACACGTTCCAAATTAGCTTTAGGACTGGTGAGTGAGGAGTCCCCTGAGGTCATTCTAATGTTTGTAAAATTTGTAAAATTTGTTCTATATTGGGACAAAAACCTGGTGACATTTCATTGCCTACTAAAAACCAAGACTATTTTATTTAACAAAGGACTCTTCCTTCTGCTCCTCTTTGCTTTCCACATGCATACTCTTAGCTAAACGATTTCCCACCAACTCAGACTAAACCTTGACAAAAGTGAGATATTGCTATTCCTTGACAAATGTCTTCTGTAAGACTTCTCTGTCAAGACTGGCAGCACCATAGGAATACCTCCCCATACTAGCAAGGTTGCCAGGTGTTATTCTTGCATTACAGTCCTACCTACATCCTCCATTAAATACAGCATTTCCTTTCAGCCTGGTCTCATGACTCTTTTCATAGCTGATAACTTGTGCTGCAGTTTAAAATTCTGTATTCTCCCATGTCACTTTCACACTGTCTTTACCTTCAGGAAGCAGCCCACATCAAATTCACAAACCTCTATTCTGTTGTACAAATTGCTAAGTGAGGAGCATCCCTGCATACCTCCAAGACATGTGCTTAGCGCTTCTCAGCCATAGGCCATAACTCTACTCTCAGCTGCACTTCTGTCCCTTCAGCCACCTCAGTGGTGAAATGACATTCCAACCTCACACAGATGCAACTACCTGTGTGGAAAAACCCATTTCTTCTAGGAACACTTCATATCTTTTCTCTGAGCTACCCTGAAAGTCTCTTGACCCTGATCATTTTTCTGTCTTGTGGGGAAAAAAAATCCCCTCCACCTGCTTGTTATTTTGTTTCAGTCTAAAAATCTTTTATTGTGAAGGTGGTGCTTTTTTGTGACAACTATCTCTTCAATCATAGACTTCCACTAGAGAATTGAGAAGAGGATATACATTAAATAGCAGTAGTATGGAAGCATTTGGTAATGCTATCATTCACCTAATTTAATATCAACCTGTTGGAAGCACTTTACTTAGTAATATGGTATAGTACTGTGATTACTGTTTCACTAACAAGTAGTTTGTTTTAGTTTAGTTTAGTTTTAAATGTCCACGTATTTTATGACCATCTGCATTGGCAACAATTTTCAGAGCCAAAAGATTGTTGCCGAGAGCCAGCTGGATGGTGTGAGTGACAAACAGCAGGCTAGGTAATCCAACAACACTCATGGCCTTGATCACATTTTTGGAATTGTCCTTCTGCACTTCATAAACAGAGGTTTTGGATTGTTCCCATCTGAAGGATGTCCTCAAATGTATCTGTTATTTCTTGGCTAGTAAGCAAACTCTTTAACTACTGTGCCTATAGAGCAACTCTCATAAAATACTCATCAGTCCAATGTGCAGTTAAACTGATGAGCTCGTTCCAGCTAGTCCAAATATCAATGGTAAAGCTAAATGCAGCAAAGTTCCAGCGAGCTGCTAATGTGCTTTTTCAGGAAGCACTGACTGTGTTGTGGGCTCACCAGAGAGAGCTGCATATTACTACAAGAAATAGGAATAATATAGAGGGTATTCTGAAAGAAATGTATTAAAAACAGTACACAAGCACTGCTTAGTTTCCTTTTGTTGTAATAAATGTAACAGATATGTAAAGCAGTTTTCTTTTTACTTGTTAGGTAAGTTAGCTTTCCTGACAACCCATTCTCACTACCAGGACCCATATATTTCACATTATAAAGCACTAGATACCCTATAGCATCATATGTCATCAGGGGTTTTTCCTTCCCACTGTTACCAAGTGCTTGCTCATAGGGGATCGTCTGATTGTTGGGGTTTTTCTGTATTATTGTAGGATCTTTACCTTACAATATAAAGCACCTTGAGGCGACTGTTGTTGTGATTTGGTGCTATATAAATAACATTGAATTGAATTGAATTCAATGTTAATGTGCAGATAAGTCAGGTCCAAGAGAGTTTAATAGGAGTCCCTCAACATTAGAAAAAGATGCCATGAGACCAGTTCTTTGCTGGTGTCATCACTATTGTGGGACATATAACAGTAAACCATGATTTTACCGTAAAATTTAACCAAGCACTGTTTACACCAAACATAACCAAACAACACTCCAATAGCCTATAGACATGGACTTTTTGGTCCTAATGTTGGAAATCGACAGTTATTTTAAAGCACTAAAGGGGTTTCCCTGTAATGCTGAAAAATGTTGTACAAACCTAATTCTGAAAAAGTTGTGACTGTGTAAATGTAAATAAAAACAGAACGTAATGATTTGCAAATCTCATAAACCAATATTTTATTCACAATAGAACATAGAAAACATATCAAATGTTTAAACTGAGACATTTTTCTAATTCATGAAAAACAGTTCATTTTTCAGCCTTTTGTTTGCCCATCTCAAAAAAAAAGAAAAAATGGAATCGAGAAACATTTAGCAACCAATTAGGTTAATTGGCAACGGGTCAGTAACATGACTGGGTATATAAAGAGCATCTTGGAGAGGCAGACTTTCTCAGAAGTAAAGATGGACAGAGGTTCACCAATCTGCAAAAAAATATGCCAACAAATTGTGAAAACATTTCAGAATAATGTTCCTCAATCTAAAATTGTGGAAATTTTTGAATACTATCACTATCTACAGTACATAATATCATCAAAAGATTCCAGGAATCTGGAGAAATCTGTGTGCACAAGGGACAAGGCTAAAAATCAGTATTTGCTGCTCATGATCTTTGGGCCCTCAGATGGCACTCATTAAAAAACAGGCATGATTCTGTCATGGAAATCACTACATGGGATCAGGAACACTTCCAGAAATCACTGTCTATAAACACAGTTCACTATGCCATCCACAAATGCAGGTTAAATCTCTATCATTGCAAAGAAGAAGCGAGAACATGAACAATGATCTGCCGTCTTCTTTGGGCCTAAACTCAATTAAAATGGACTGAGGCAAAGTGGAAAACTCTTCTGTGGTCAGATTAATTGAAATTAGAAATTCTTTTTGGTCTGCATCTTCCAGACCAAAGAGGAGAAGGACCATCTGGCTTGTTATCAGCACTCAGTTCAAAAGCTGCATCTCTGATAGTACGGTGGTTCATCAGTGCTTATGGAATTGCTAGCTTGCACATCTGGAAAGCCACCATCAATGCTGAAAGGTCTAAACAGGTTTTACAGCAACATATCCTTCCATCCAGATGACGTCTTTTTCAGCAAGGGAATACTAAACCACATACTGCAGCTATTACAGCAGCATGGGTTCGTAGTAGAAGAGTCCGGGTGCTGAACTGATCTGCCTATAGTCCAGACCTTTCATCAACTGAAAACATTTGAAGCATCATGAATTGAAAAATATGGCAAAGACCCAGGACTGTTGAGCAGGTGGAATCTTCTATCAGACAAGAATGGGACTACATTCTTCTCCCAAAAGTCCAGCAACTGGTCTCCTAAGTTCCTAGACATTTACGGCCTGCTGTTAAAAGAGGGGTGCTGCACAGTGGGAAACATGGCCCTGTCCCAACTGTTTCTTAGATGTTAACGTGTTACTGCCATCAAATTCAACATCAGCCAATATTTTTCTTAAAATGGTACATTTTCTCATTTTAAACATTTGATGTTTTCTATGTTCTATTGTGAATAAAATGTGAATTTGAGATTTGCAAATCATTTCATTCTGTATTTATTTACATTTTACACAGCATTCCAGCATTTTCTAATGCTGATTCTCATTCCCGCTGCTTCACTCTCGGCTGCGAACCACTCCAATGCGAGCTGGAGGCCACCACCTGATGAAGCCAACAGAACCACATCACCTGTGAAAAGCAGAGATGAGATTCTGAGACCACCAAAGTGGAAGCCTTCTACCACTTGGCTATGCCTAGAAATTCTGTCCATAAAAATTATGAACAGAATCGGTGACAAAGGGCAGCCCTGGCGGAGTCCAACACCTACTGAGAACGAGTCCGACTTATTGCCGATGATGCGGGCCAAGCTCTTGTAACGGTTGTATAAGGACTGAATGGCTCGTAGCAACGGGCCAGACACCCCATACTCCCAAAGCACCTCCCAAAGAATACGCCGAGGCACCCGGTTGAATGCCTTCTCCAAGTCCACAAAACACATGTAGACTGGTTGGGCAAACTCCCTTGCACCCTCAAATATCCTCGAGAGGGTAAAGAGCTGATCCAGTGTTCCGCGACCGGGACAAAAACCGCATTGTTCCTCCTGCATCCAAGGTTCGACTAATGGACGAACTCTCCTTTCCAGCACCCTGGCTTAGACTTTTTCAGGGAGGCTGAGGAGTGTGATCTCTCTATAGTTGGAGCACACCCTCCGGTCCCCCTTCTTAAAGATGGGAACCACCACCCTGGTCTGCCAATCTAGAGGTACCACCCCAGATCTCCACGCAACATTGTAGAGGCGTGTCAACCAAGACAGCCCTACAACATCCAGAGCCTTCAGGAACTCAGAGTGAACCTCATCCACCCCAGGGGCCCTGCCACCAAGAAGTTGTTTAACTGCCTCAGTGACCTCGCCCCCAGTGACGGACGAGTCGTCCCCTTCGTCCCCAGACTCTACTTCCTCTACAGAAGATGTGTCAGTGGGATTAAGGAGATCCTTGAAGTATTCTTTCCACCGCCTGACTATATCCTCAGTTGAAGGTCATGGTCCTCACTTGGAAAAGGGAGGAGTGCCCACTCTGGGTCAGGGACAAGTTGCTGCCCCAAGTGGAGGAGTTTAAGTATTTTGGGGTCTTGTTCACGAATGAGGGGAGAGGGGAGCGGGAGATCGACAGATGGATTGAGGCTGTGTCTGAAGTGATGCGGACGCTGTACTGGTCCATCATGGTAAAGAGAGAGCTGAGCGTAAAAGCGAAGCTCTCAATTTACCGGTCGATCTACGTCCCTACCCTCACCTATGGTTACGAGCTTTGGGTAGTGACCGAAAGAATGAGATTGCGGATACAAGGTACGGAAATGAGCTTTCTCCAAAGGGTGGCTGGCCTATCCCTTAGAGATAAGGTAAGGAGCTCAGCCATCCAGATAGGGCTCAGAGTAGAGCCGTTACTCCTCCACATCAAAAGGAGCCAGTTGAGGTGGTTTGGGCATCTGACAAGGATTCCTCCTGGGTGAGATGTTCTGGGCATGTCCCACTGGGAGGAGGCCCCATGGCAGACCCAGGACATGCTGGAGAGATTATATCTCTAGGCTGGCCTGGGAACGCCTCAGTGTTCCCCCGAATAAGCTGGAGGAGGTGGCCGAGGTGAGGGAGGTCTGGGCTTCTCTGCTTAGGCTGCTGCCCCCACGACCCGGCCCTGGATCAGTGGAAGAAAATGGATGGATGGATGGATGGATGGATGGTGTCCCATCCCTCCACTAAAGTTTCAGAAACTTGCAGAATCAACCTAACACCTTACCAAAACTCTTTATGCTGTATTTTATTTCTTTTAATTTGTCACCTGTCAACTATCAATGGTCTCTCTCAACTGTGAAACATTATTCCCCACTGGCATTTCTTTCATTATAAGATCCAAAAGTAGTACAAAGGTCTGACATTTTCTACTATTTTAACTGGCCAGAATCCTGCTGCTCTATGCCAACATCAGAGATGCATCCCACAAGCCAGTATGTGGTATCTGCATGTATATAATGGAGTGGTTTTCATTTTCTGAACAGGTGTGTGTGTGTGTGTGTGTGTGTCTCCAATTCCATACTTCTTACAGGTTAAACACCTTCAATAACTGATGAATACTATTGGCATTCTTTCTTCAGGATGTCTTGCGACAGAGTGAACCCAAGTTCTCTAATTCCTGATGCAAAAATTTATTTGAAACTGCTATTAAATTCACTTTCACTGTGCAACCCAAACTATCTGCATAACACAGTATATTTTATATATATTTGATTCTGAACAGGACTAAGTGAGAGAGTGTGATGAAATTCTTATTCTGAGCTGCTCAGGGTAGATGGATATATGAGAAGCAACCAAATGTGAAGAAGAAAGAACAATAATGTTGGTAGTGAATGGGCAGTAGGAGACGAAGGAATGACAAGTATGACAGAGTGAGAATGGAGAGATCAAAATGGGAGGAGAGATGAGACTGTGCTGGCTCATGAAGTAAAACGATGATGAAAGAGAGTGAGACAAATTGGCAGAGAGAGAGAGAGAAGAAAAGAGAAAAGTACCTTCCTTGGCAAATAGGGGGCAGTATCACTCTGTAGACAGAGAGAGAGACACAGAGGGAGAGAGAGAAAGCTGAAGTGAAGTATTGAAGAGGCGAAGGGAGAATAGCAAAGATGGTGAAAGGGAGGGGTGAGTGATAGGAGGACGGTAGCTAGAGGTGTGGATAGGGGTAAAGATGGAGGAAGGGAGACTGAGGAGAGGTAGGATAGTTGAGCACAAGATGGAAGAGACAGAAGAAGTAGGGAAGGGAGGGGGCAGAGACAGTTGAGTGGTACAGCAGGAGTAGAAGAGGAGTACATTACAGGACCAGCATGGGAACAAAAAACACTGCTTATCTATTACTATTTCGATACAAGCTACTGCTGTTTGCATGTGTGTGTTATCATTGATTTTTCTTTTTCTTTTTTTGTGTGTGTGTGTGTGTGATGTCCTTGGTTTGTATTTGTATTTTCTGTGTTTTTTACTTGTATCTGTGCATCTGCTTCTGTGAATCAGCATGCGTGCCTGTCTTTGCATTTGCGTGTGCATGCACATATTGGCAGGGGTTTAAGGAAATGTTTTCACTGCATCTGTCCTTGATATGCCCAGCTGAATACAGAGAGCTTTTTACACTACAGAACCAAGGCTCTCTTGGAGGCTTTGCAGCATTTAAAGTCTCCCTGGGCAGAGGCTACACTTACATGCAAAAATATTATTGGTTTACAAGGTGAAATTGGACTAGCACTTCATTCCAGTCAGTGGAGCATTTTTGTTTGTTTTATCTGCCTGTACACCTTAATGTCAATAAGACCCATACCATTTGATAAACTTTTTCCTTGCCATTTTACCTTTTCACTGAGACTTTTACTTACATTGACTTTGGAAATAATTTTTAATAATTTAAAATGACAATCCAATGATTTTAGCAATCAATATTCTTTAACCTTCTCTGGGTCTAGCAGGACCTTATTTATATATATATATATATATATATACGGGTAGTCTCTCTCTCTCTCTCTCTCTCTGTCTCTCTCTCTCTCTTTCTCATCACCATCAAGTGCGGGATTTACCAAGGAGATGCTCTGTCCCCACTGATGTTCTGCATAGGCCTGATCCCTCTCAGCCAGATCATTAATGGCTACGGATACCGACTATGGAATGAAGCAAACATTAGCCACCTCCTCTACATGGATGACATCAGGCTGTATGCCAGGAGTGAACGAGATTCACTGATCCACACCACTAGGATGTACAGCAATGACATCGGAATGTCATTCGGACTGGAGAAGTGTAGTCGGATGGTAACGAAGAGAGGGAAGGTATTCACAACTGAGGGGATTGTACTACCAGAACACAACATTGCGGACATTGAGGACAGCTACAAGTACCTTGGAACCCCACAGGCAAATGGGAACCATGAAGAGGCCGCTAGGAAAACTGCAACCACCAAATACGTAGAGAGAGTAAGGCAAGTCCTAAGGAGTCAGCTGAATGGGAAGAACAAGATCTGGGCAATCAACACCTATGCCCTTCCAGTCATCAGATACCCTGCTGGGATAATAAGCTGGCCAGGAAGGAAGGAGATAGAATCCATTAACATCAAGACAAGAACGCTCCTTACCATGCACAGAGGGTTTCACCCCAAATCCAACACCCTGAGACTGTAAGTGGAAGGAAGGAGGCCGAGGACTAGTGAGAGTCAGAACCACTATCCAGGAAACAACAACCATCCACAGGAGATTCCAGGAGATGGGCAGTCCAAGGAACAGCTAAGATACTGTGTAGGACCCTCAAGCTCCCAGGCCTCTGGTAGAGGACCCCAGGTTGAAGGATTAATACTGCTTGCAGGGCGAGTGGGGATTTTTTTTTTTTTTAATACATTGATCAGGCATAACATTGTGACCACCTGACTAATATTGTGTTGGTCCCCCCTTTTGCTGACAAAACAGCCCTGACCCATTGAGGCATGGACTCCCCTAGATGCCTGAAGGTGTGCTGTGATATCTGGCATGAAGATGTTAGCAACAGATCCTTTAAGGCCTGTAACTTATGAGGTGGGACTTCCATGGATTGGACTTTTTTTTCCAGCACATCCCACAGATGCCCAATTGTATTGAGATCTGGGGAATTTGGAGGCCAAGTCAGCACCTCAAACTCATTGTTGTGCTCCTCAAACCATTCCTGAACCATTTTTGCTTTGTGGCAGGGTGCATTATTCTGCTGAAAGAGGCCACAGCTATCCGGCCATCCATGTGATGTAAGAGAAAACGTGATTCATCACACCACGCTAAATTCTGCCATTGCTCCGTGGTCCAGTTCTGATGCTCACGTGCCCATTGTTGGCGTTTTCGGTGGTGGACAGGGGTCAGCATGGGTCTGCAGCTATACAGCCCCATACGCAACAAACTGTGATACACTTTGTATTCTGACACCTTTCTATCAGAAGCAGCATAACATTTTTCTACAATTTGAGCTACTGTAGCTTGTCTGTTGGATCGGACCAGCCTTCACTCCCCGCGTGCATTAATAAGTCTTGGCTGCCCATGACCCTGTCGCTGGTTCACCACTGTTCCTTCCTTGCACCATTTTTGATAGATACTGACCACTGCAGCCCGGGGACACCCCACAAAAAATGCACTTTTGTAGATGCTATGGTCAGTCATCTAGCTATCACAATTTGTCAAATTTGCTCCAAAAAAAATTATTTCCTCTTAAATGGTGTCACATTTGTAAAGAAAAACCATTTGTGGGTTGAGCAGCAGAGTTAAATATGTGGCTTGTGCCCATGAAAAACTTGCCAAATCTTCTCTACCAATGCCAAACAGCTTATTATGCTACTGACTCTTGTTTTGAGCTTCTGGTACCCCAGGTACTGACAGTCTGATTGGCACCTGATTGTCAGCACCTGTGAGCATGGACCCTACTACAGCAGTCAGTTGGTTTCTTCTCCAAGCATGCCACGTTTGACTGATCTGGATGGGGCCTGTGCCATAGGGTAACTTCAAGCCGGTGTTCCTCAAAACCAAGTTGCAGCATTGTTTGGAGTTAGCCCTAGTACCATCTCCAAATTGAAGGCCAAGTTCCATATAACGGGGGATGTCAGAGACAGGCCACGAAATGGGCGTTCCAAGAAGACGACACCACAAGAAGACCGTTTCATCACCTATGCTGATTGCTCCACTGATACGGTAACAGCTTTTTGGTGGAGGAAATGTGATGTTGTCGGGCAGAATCTCCCTCACTCAAAAATCAAGGTTTGTCATCATTGAAAGCAATCTCAATGCAGAGAGATATTAAGATGAGATTCTGCAACCAGTGGCAATCCCATATCTGGGACAGAACTCTATCCTCCAAGATGACAACGCTCACCCCCACAGAGCAGGGTTATAGGAGAAAGCTGGAGTGGAAACTCCAGCAAAACAGCATGAGAGCGGTCTGGAGTGGCATGAAGACCATCACTGCATTCAGGCCATCCAACAGCAGAGGAGCTGAGGGCGGTGAGGACAGAACCAACTAGTTGAATTTGTTCTTCAACAGATTTGACTCTGCAGTTAATGCTTATCCCCCTACTGACTTATCTGCACCTGCAATCCACAGCCACTCCACTCTCTCTCCCTCCCTCTCTTCCTTGCACCATAGCCTCCTGTTAAAGACCTGACAGCCCTCTCCCACCTGTCACTTTCACTTATGACCAGTTTTAGAGACAAATGAGAAGATTCCACTCAGGCAAGTCTGCAGGACCAGATGGGGTCATGGGCAAAATCCACATACTCAACTCTGCTGCTTAACCCACAAATGCATTTTCCTTACAAATGTGGTACCATTTCAGGGCAAATAAACAGGCTTCCAGCAATATAAGATTTATTGCCAAGAAGCATTGTTACACCCAACAAATAATCTACCAATCACAAATTTCCTCACTTTTTGTGCTAAATTTATATATATGTATGACACCTGAAGTAGCTCTGCTGTGTTTTGCCATCTGTAACAGTGTACACTACATTATTCTGTTTGTACCGGGAGGCCCAATCCTTGGGGTGGACCAATTTTTGACCTGGCGTGTTTTGGGGTTTGAAAGCCACAGAGGCACGGTATGTTGAGAAAATGCACCTCAGCTGTTTCGATGCTCCTGACACATAAGGGATCACTAAAGGGTTTCACTTAGGCAGCGATCATCCTTCTCTCCTGGATTGCCTGGAGCATTCTTTGGGTCCCTACCCAACTTTGACAAATGTCCGGCTGGGATAACCAGGGCCTTTTTGATATGATGTTCTTCTGCTTTCCAGGCCGTTGTGTCTGTGGGGATGGTGTTTGCTCTGTGTTGTAGCATCCTGACACCCAATTTGTGTTCCAATGGATGATGAGAGTCAAACCTTAAATACTGATCCGTATGCATTGGTTTACGGTACACATTAATTTTTAAATATCCCACATTGCTGATGGAAATTTCACAGTCTAAGAAACCTATCCTGTCATTTTTCATGTTCTCCCTGGTGAACTTCGTGTGTTGGTTCACCGAGTTAATGTGGTTAGTGAAGTGTGGTACGTCCTGAGATTTGATTTCCATGTGTCATCCATGTACCTGAACCAATGGCTAGGTGGTGTTCCAGGATAGGATAACCATCATAGCCATCTTTTCCACTTCCTCCATATACAAATTGGCCACAATGGGTGAAACTGGGGAACCCATGGCACACCCATGTTTCTGCCTGTGGAACTGGCCCTTGTATGTGAAATATGTGGAATGAATCTCTTGATGCATGCTCAATAATCCAGGTAAAAGAATCCCAAAAAGCTGAATCTGTTCATCTGATCATAGCGTTTTCAGTGGGAGAAATGTTTCGTCACCTCCTGGTAACTTCTTCAGTCTCAGCTGACTGCAGGTTTCCCCAACCTTATAAACAGTACATTGCATAATGACCGAAACTAGCACCACTGACTAACAGAGGGCCATGAGGTCAGTTTTATGATCATGCAAATTGTCATGACCATTGATCAATGGCCATGAGTACCATTCACAGAGATTGGGGAATGGCTGCGATCACAGCATTGTAAGATGGTGAAAGATGTACCCTTAGGTCCCCTCCTCGGTTCAGAGATGGTCTTTCCCTTTTCACGTAAATGGCCTCCTTGACTCCCCGTTCAAACCAGCGTTCCTCCCTGTCCAGGATGTGTACATCCTCATCATTGAAAGAGTGGCCACTGGCCTGTGTAAATAGACTGCGGAGTCC
>VUQS01002869.1:0-10601 GCA_015108495.1 Heterochromis multidens
CCCGCAGCCTTCTCAGGCTCTCTTCTTTTACCCTGAGTCTGACAAAAAGCCATCGACCGAGCCGCAGGTATACCATCGCCTCGATGTCCTCCATTGTTGTGTGTTTGTGTTGCATATAAATTAAGTCACGACCCCACCCACACTGATGTGGTACTCAATTGTAATGGAAAACAACCGAAATCGAGTCGAGTCAAGTTGACTTGAGTCAAGTCAACCTGAGTAGATACTAGTGGAAAAGAGACTTATTTAATTCTGTGGCAATGACTGCCAATTTGTCCATGACTGGCCATTCAGCCCAAGAGCCCCAGAGTTTCATCACAGGATCTACAGGTAAATCTATGCCAAATATTTGTGTCAAAGTGCATCAGAAAAATTATTTTCGCTCCAAAAAGAATATCAGATAAAACCAGTGAACATCTAGGCAAAGACCAGTCCTTTTGGATTAATGTGCTCTGGCAAAACAAATCAAGTGAATGTGGGTTTTTACACAACAGAGTTGTTTGGTCACAATAACAGTAGGCATGTTTGGCACATCCAAAGACAGCTTTTCAGGAGAAAGCCTGGTAAAGCATGATGGTGGAAATGTTATGGTTTATGGTTTGCTTAACTGTCTCTGAGCAGCTTGCAGTCACTGATTCACCTTTGAGTTCTATATCAGACCAAAATAAAAAGAGCACTTGATGTCTGAAAGTTGAAGTTGAAGCAAAAGTGGACCTTTTACCAAGATAATGAACCTAAACACACAAAGGTATCCATCAAAAGAAAAAAGAGCAATTATGTTCTTTTTTTAAATCTTGCTGAAACAGGCATTCAAGAAAACATCTCGCAACTGAAGGAATTTTGGACGAGTGGTCAGAAATTTCAGAAAGCTGAATTAAGAGACTGGTAACCCTACAAGAAGTTATTTCCACCAAAGGTAGCAATATGAGCTTCTGATGCCAAGGGTGTACTTAGATTTTCTTGTTGAGTAAATGATTACAAAAGCTGGTTTTCCTTTTTGGTTTTGTTTAAATATACCACCTTTATCTGTAAACAATCTGTTGGTTCAAAGAGTATCAAATATTTCTTCAAATGTGACAAAAAAAATGACAACAGCAGCAGTTTCGGTAGCACAATTGTTTAGGACTTAGTGGTGCAGTGGTTTGGACTGTCGCCTCACAGCAAGGTTCCTGTTTGAACATACTGGTTGGCTTTGCCTTGCTGTGTGGTTCTACATGATCTCCCAGAGCTGAAGTACCTCTTTCCTCCAGGTACTTCGGCTTCCTCCCACAGTCCAGAAACATAGATGTTAGGTTAATTAGTGACTCCAAATTGACTGTAGGCGTGGATGTAAGAGTATGTGGTTGTCTGTCTATCTGTGGTGGCACCCTGTGTTATAAACATATCTTTCATTTATCCAGGTAAAAAGTCTCATTGAGATTAAAAATCTCTTTTTCAAGAGAGATTGAAAAAGGGTGTACCTTGTCTTTTATCCCAGGGTGTACCTTGTCTTTCATCCTATGAAAGCTGGGATAAACTCCAGCAACCCCCTCAACTCTAAGTTGGATAAGTGGTTAAGAAAATGACTGGAACAAGTGTAATTTCCCTGGGATATAGTTACTTTTTTTCCTGACTGAATGCCTCTCACAACTTTATCATAGAGGTCTACTGTGGGTTTTTTTGGACTTTGTGACCTGGTTTTGGACCCTGTATACCCAGGTGTGAGCCTTTTTCAACTATGCCCAAATCAACTTCATTTGCCACAGGTGGACGCCTGTGAAGTTCTAGACGCCTCAGGGAGAATGACAGTAAATAGGATGTAACTATTCAACAACCTTTGAATAGTTTTGTCAATGAGAAATTTCAGATTTTAAGTTTTTATGAATATGGGAAAGATTCTAAAAACATATTTTTATATGAATTATGTATAATGAATGTATAATGATGAAAGCAAATATTATTTTAATCAATTTAAATCTACAGCACAATAAAATGTGCAAGAATAAAGGGATCTGAATACTAGAGTGACTTCAAACTCGACACTGCGCCTACTCGGATCTGCAGGAATACACCTGCCAAGTACGACATTGGAATTATATTGGATGAATGTTTGTAGACAGACAAAGAACAGACAGAAAGAGATTCCTTGATTAATCTATGAGATTGTCGCCATAAAGAAATCTGCCTTGGGAGGAGCTACTTCAACAGTAAATGTATCTCATGTAATTGGGATATGTTAATATACTGTACATCCAAATGTATATATGGGCACCCTCATAACAGCTTTGACTTATCAGGGCATGGACACAAGAGCTCTAAGGATGTCCTGTGGTGTCTTGCACCAGACATTGGCAGCTGATCATTTTGGGTCAATCATTTGTTCAACTGGACTGGGATCTGGGGAGTTTGAAGGTCAAGTAATCCCTTGAGCTTTTCCCAGTCATTCCCGAGCTGTGCGGCTGGGAGAACTGCCCTGCTGGGGGAGGCCACTGCAGTCGGATAAGGGGTTCTCTCATATGGGATGTGCTTGGTCCACAGCAATGTTTGAGTGTGGCACTCATGCGCATGTCAAAGTAACATGCACATATTTGCCAAGACCCCAGCAGCACACTGTATTTTGAAGACATGATCAGTGTTATTCACTCAACTCTCAGTGATTTTAATCCTGTGGCTTACTTGTGTATAATATGACTAACACACAACACAATCCTCTATGTGACACACAAAAAAAAAACCTCTATCATAGAAGGAATGAAGTTTAAACTGATTTTGAAGTTATTACCCAGGGAGCTCTGTTTTTAATTCTATACACTACTTTGATTATGAAATGCCATTAGAATAGTATGTAAAGGAGGATCTGAGTGGTGATAGTGCAGTGAAGTCCATTAAAGATGTTACTTTCAGGGGCTTCTATTCTAGTGTTTCTTGCGCTACTACACCTGGTGAATGGGTAATGTAACTGTAGGATTTTATATGGTAAAATTATGTATACATGTTTTTAAAGCTATACACACCTACAATTTTTAAGAAAGCATAAAAAATTCTTACAAAACCCGAGTAAGTACGCTGTCACTCTGCCTTTGTTAAAAGAAGCATCTTTTGTTTTCACCAAAAGACACAAATTTAACCATTAGCTGGGGACAACAGGTGAAAATTAGTCATGTTAGTGACTTGCATATCAGTGCTATATCTGACTAATATCTAAAGTAAAGCAGTGTAACTATGCACTGAATTCGTCACTTCACACATTGTGATCTTGAAAAAACTTAACAGGCTGTCAGGTGGATGGATGGGTCAATAAATCACACAGCTTGAACAGTAGAGACTGGGAATCATTTTCTGTTTCATACCAAAGGTCCATGTAGTTTCATTTTTGTGTTGCCACAATTGTCCCCTAACTTTATTCACATGTTTATTATTATAACCATGATGAACCTCAACAAAATAGCTATCAAAGGTATCAAAATCAAAAGGTATCACTATGCTTCTGTAGCCTAGACATAATACTAAATTTAAACCATCCATTCTCATTCCCAAAAACAAATAGTAATTTGCAGACAGTAGTAAATAATATATTTGAGGACTATTTCCAGTTCAAGACTGAGACACAAACTGTTTCACTAGATGCCATATTCCTGGCAGACGGAATGCATTTGCAGGACTGAGTCAAACTTTACTACAATAGCCATGTTGATCATATTGAAGGAGTGTGTCATTCAGTGCAAACATGTCACTCATTGTGTTTTTACCATTTTCTGGAAATAATAGAGAATCTATGAGACAGTGTAATAAGGGATGCAGTATAAGACTTTGGCTTGCACATGTCATTTTGGGATTTTCTACATTCTACTATTAACGTTAACAGCAAGAAAAATGTAGAATTGCACTAGCTTTATCCAATGAAGCTACCATTTTTAACCACAGGCACACGAATAAACAGAAACAATTCATGCTCAAAGGTGAGCTTGATGGAGCTTCAACCTAACATGGAGATATAAGATAGACAGAGCAAATGTGCTGCCATTTACAGTGCTTGTGAATAAAACAGATTTTATAGATATGAAATGGACATGTGATTTTTTTTTTCCTGCTTGAGAAAAAAGTGGTGAAAAAAATTAATCCCCTTGCAAAAAAGAAGGAGAAAAATGAAACTCATGAAAGAAATCCCATTACTTATTGCTTAGTTCTATGACATGATTATCTTTAGTGTTTATATTTCAAATTGTAAATCATGACAAATATTGAGGTTACATTAAACAATTCAGTCTCTGATAAATCCCTGAAAGATATATTTACCAATTAAGTCAACTACATAAATTTTGAATGCATCCACATGTGTTTTTCAGGACTCGTTTCTCAGCTGAAACCAAATGGATGCTGCTCTCCATGGAATAATCCTCAAAGATAAATGGTTATTGTCTGTTTTTGATGAGAAGCTATAACTAAGCATACACCCGATGTGTTATTAGCACCCAGAGTTTATCATAACTCCTTTCTTTTTGTAGCACACATCTTCAAAGCCCTTTGGTCTCACTTTTAACCATGACGTCATCTCCCTAAATATAGCTTTGCACTGGTAGCTAACAACAGAAAAGATTACAGGAGGAAATTTAGGAACATGCTGTGATTTGTCATACACAGGTAGAGTGATGTCACAGAAAAATGCTCTTTACTCGTGTCAGGTAAAACATATCACGTGATACTTACGAGGGTGTGTAAACTATTAAATTATGGGTAAATTATTATAACAGAGTGTGTGTTTTGACCAGTAGTTGATATGGATACAATTTTTAAAATGCACAAGTTAAAACACACAATAAGACTGCTTTTTTTCTTTTTCTTTTTTTTTTACAATGGACACACTGAGTGACAATCACATGACAAATTATACCACAGTCAACAGCATGAACATACCAAACACCTCACATTATTTCATGGCCAGTTGTTAGCCTCACCAATTTGCACACACACTTCCATCATGGTGATTTACTGTTTGAAACATTATTGTGATTCTCTATACATGAGAGGGAAGCGGCAATGTCAGCATATGGTTTGAAGATGTACGGTGAAGTGATACAGCTACAATCCCCACAGCAGTATATGACACTGAACTAAGACACCAAATGGTCAACGAAAGAGTTTTGTGATGCGATTAAGAAAAAAACAAAATATGCAGGTTTTCAGAGACAGATGACACTTATGTTTTACAGAAGCACAGTTCCCTTATTCATATGATTGGTGTGATGAGAACTCTGAAGCCAGAAGTTACCAGTTAACTGATTGGTTTGCCTAAATTTCAAAGAAACACATTTTTCCACAAATCTGTCTGATCATTGCCACAGGTGTATTTGCTTTTGAGATTTTTCTGCCACCACCCAAATGCAAACTTCAGGCGAATGGAGTTTTGCTGTGTTCACAGCATTGGAAAATTGCATTTAGAGGTTTAACAGCAACAGATCTTACTAAACGTGGTGTTGTGTGTCAACAGTTTTCTACTGAAGAAATAGTGTGTTTTGCAGATCTTTGTAATAAGTGATTCCATATACCTCTGCTGTATGGAGGCAAAAGTATCGGAGTTGGAAATTTCAAAATCTGTTCAAATAAAAACCAAAACATGTATCTGACTATATATATATATATATATATATAGATAGATAGATAGAGAGAGAGAGACCAAATACTTTTAGTAGCCTAATTTTGGGAAGCTGATTCTTTAAATAAATCTTTAACTACCTATCTCCCTTAACACACACACACACATACTCACTTCACCACCACAAGAAATACCCTGACTTGCAGAGCCATGATGATTTACTGAACACAAAGAAGTCACCTGGACCAACTGTGACATTTTACAATAAAAGCAGGCTGCTATAATAGCTGTAAGAAATTCAGATTTGTAATCTGTTGTGAAACCCATTGTTATGTTACTTTTTATTGTATGTAAAATTATGTTTTTATCCACACAGAACACACACACACCTACACCTGCTAAATAGCCATATTACTTTGGCAGTCACAGCATAATTGTCAAACCTACTGTGTTACCACTTCCTGTCTAAAAAGGCGTGGGGAACCTGAACGCACCATCAAGGCTTTGTAGCAGGGATGACAAAACACCGCCATATGGTGTCATCAACTTTCCACAGGTAGCACGTGGGGAAGAACTAATTGACCCAAACGGCAAACACCAATCATCACATATGATCAAACATGATTATATTTGCTATAACATTTTACTTCATCTCATTTTTCAGTTTACAGTGGAAACTTATAATAACTACAACAATAACAACGAATGTTCAGAAACTGGATGGAACTTTTTTGCCCGTCTCTCTACAGAGTTATTACAAAGGCAAGTAAATCTAACGTGACGCCAAGGTGTGGCCTGAACTGTCTACGATCTGATGACTCAGACTGAGAGGTGACATAGCAGGTAAGACTTTACATCTCCTGGTGCCAAAAACATAGAGTATGAGCCAGATACAGTGCAAGTTATAGACATGATTAAAGCACACCCACGCTCACACCAACTCAAATATATATTATGACACCAAAAAACATTTACAAACAGGCTACTGCTCATCACATACTTTGACATCATACCAAACTCATACCAAAAATACGACTGAGTATCTGAACGGTTCTCCAACAACAAAGTGAAACTGTAACCACATGAACTTGACAATTACAACATCAGACTGAAAGCTAAAGCTTGTGTATGAGTTTCTTTCATACTATTATACATATAGAGATTATATAGCACTAAAACACGACTGAACGATGTGACAGATTACAAAAAACTAAAACAAAAATACGTAAAACGACTAGTTCACTAATACATAGTAAATATATATTGCAAATTTACAGTCTGCTACTTCCAGACGACCGAGCTTGTCAATAAATCACTAAATCATGCCTATTTAACATGGCAATTAAATATATATGCGCCACAGCAAATATTTTCATTTAATTAAAAGCCCCATAATAACTTAAAAATAAAAGCGGACGAAGAGACAGATATCTAGCAGCACAAGACCCTGCAGAGACACAACTCCTGCTCACATGCACCGAGCTGTCATTATGAGCCTTACGCAAAACACAATTTGAAGGGTGATTTGTGTTTGACGTCATCCTCAAACACATCTCAGCCCGTGCAATTACCTGTCTCAAGATGGAGAAGAGAGAGAGAGAGGGAGGACAAGGAGAAAGGGGAGGAAGGAAGGTCGATCGGTCGGTCCCTCTCTCAGCCGTTCCTCGGTGCATACATCCAAATCGTGGGTCACCTTTTTTCACCGGTGCGCAGCTGAAGGCTCCAGTAGCAGCAACAGCAGCAGCAGTGGACTCCACCTGAGCTCATAAGTCACCTCGTTTCCATCTTCACTCTTGTTGTCATTGTTCTCTCCTGCAAGACAAATAGACAAGGCACGCATGGTGAGACTTAACCGGCTAAAAGTTAGCCGTGCATGCAGGCCTAAATGGACAGAAGGGTAACACGATATGAACGAGGATTTGGGGAAAGGTGGGGAAACTTTATGACCTGTCATCAGACGCACAGCCACAAACCACTTTAAAAAAAAAAAAAAAACAGTTTTTAGGCGCTAAGTTGACACGAATCCTCACAATAAATTTCATTGATTAAGCCACGTTTAAGATGTGCAAGGACAAGTTTTCCTTCAGTCACATCCCCACCCAGAAAGCAAAAGAGCAACCAGTATTCCTACAGTATTCCTGTAGACAAGTGTGGCTTTTATCATTATGGCTACTTAAGACAGAAAAACACAATGCAAGTCCAAAGGTCAGAGGTCATGCTTTTTAACGTAATCCCTTTTGTCGTTTCCATGTTTTTGCTTTTTACATTTCATTGTAGTACATAAGCCCTACACTATGTTTTACACACTTCAGATAATTTGGATAAGGGTAGCGAGAGAGGAACGGGTGGTTCCTGCAACTGCGTGGTCTGCGCAAGTATTTGCAGCCTGCACGGGCCTCACTAAGATCTATGCATTACTCAAAGGTTGGGTCATACGTCATTCTCAAAATTAGAAACGTGTTCTGGGAAATTATTTTAGCAAGGTGGGTTATCTTACACGTCATGAACTTTGTTTTTCATCTTAGTTCATTTTTCTGGGAACTCTGCGGTTTAGCCAAAAGACACACAGGCGACCATCTAAACGCTTTGTGATTTCAGTTATGTAATTTTTGCTCCCTGACGTACACTTTTTTTCCCCACATTTTGACGCTATATTTTCTTGTCAGCCTAAATGGGACTTATGGTGCACTTCATTCATAAGCACATCTAGCCTACACTTTGTCCATCTTAGGGCTACACTTGCTGCTCTATGGCTCTGTACTGCAAATACATTTAAATGTTTATTTATTAGTATTATTATTCAATTTGATTATGATTATTCACACTTATATTCCTTTTAACTGTGATGGGGCAGCAGAGAAGAAACTGAGCATAAAGTTGCGTGTGTTTTTCTTCTCCACCTTAAAATGAATTTAATCTTCTTTTGTTCTTTTTACTCTGTCTTTTGAAAGAGCTGATGCTCATCTCTGGCGTTTATTTTCATCATTATTACTGCTTTGTGTGCAGAAATCACTCTGAATTCACATGAAGCTGTATGAGCCAGAGTTTTGTGCTACAGAAGTTGGTAGCATAATGATCCAGTCGTTAAGTTGAAGAAAGTAAAGTTGATATCTTTCATCTTGTTTTTTGTTTTTAATCTGGTGGGTCAGGCTGGAAGGACGTGTTCGTGGCCGGTTCTCTGTGTGCTCTTTGTGGGGAACGTTGACAGGGGAACAGTGGTGGGCGATGCTTGAGGTGGATTAACTACTATTCACAAAACTGTGAGGGAGACACATGTGCATTTCCAGTGTGCGTGTGTGTGTGAGTGTGTGTGTGTGTGTGTGTTAAAGAGGAGGCTGTCTGAATGTTCACGGAGGCTACACACACGCACACACAGAGTAACTACGCGGCCAGTGTATGAGACAGGGATGCAGCTGTTCCTTATTCCTCTCCATCTGCCAGTTTGGATGGTCTTGTTGGGGAATCCCTTGCATATGCACTTTGCTTACAGGTGTGTGTGTGTGTGTGTGTGTGTGTGTGTGTGTGTGTGCTTGCATGCTTCCCAGAGTCATTTCTTTTTTGAAGGGGGTTAGGGGTTCAGTGACGTCCAAGAACCACACCCTCCGAAACACACATACATACACACACACACACACACACGCCCCTCCACGTGCAACTTGCAAGGGTCTCCCCGTGTTTACACTCTGTACTGCTGGGCCCACTGTCACTTGTGCAGTGTGGACGAGGGGTTGGGGTGGGGTGTGTTTGGCTGAAATAATGACTTGGTGTTGCACTGCTCAAAGTTTGGGGTCCGCCGAAATGTTTGTTACCAAAACAGTATTTTTTTTATCAACAGGAAGGCACGCAAGAGTTTGAAGAAAACTTGGGTGCGACGTGGCTGCAGAGCTTCGACACAATTTCTAACAAAGAAGAAAACTGTTGAGTACGAAAAAAAGACACACTTGGGGCTGAAAAAACAAACATAACAAAAACGCCACAGCTACGGCAATAACAAAAACGATAAGAGTAAATAAAGACAACTATAAATCAAAAAGAAAATCTGAGTAGAAAAAAGAACGAAGTCGTTTAAAAATAAAGATTGTAAAATTCCAGAGTGCTGTCTTCAGATGTCGATGTCTCGGCGCGGCGATTGCGCCCTCCGCAAATGCTTTTTGGGGTAAGGGCTTCCCAGATTAATAGTTATGAACAGCAAGCCCAGACCGCAAAAAGATTCGTGAAGGACATTATCTGCTGCTGCTGCTGCCGTCCTACGGAGACTCCGTGACACCCGGGTAGTCTGCTCTCTGCTTCCGTGAATTTATCTCCCATCCCGACTCGGTTGATTATATCTCCAGCCTTCGGAAACCCGAGGCGAGTGTATCCCACCAACACACACACACACAAACACACACACACACACACACATTAGGAAGAGGAAGGATGGAAGAAAGAAAGACAGAGGAAAGAGGGGGGTCTCCGGATGCCAAGGCGGCTGCTGCAACTGAGAGCTGTCCAAGGTCCTTTCGCTCTGATTCCCCACTCCTCCAGTTTAAATTCTCCTCTATCTCCCCTCTTGTCTCTCGTCCCTAAACCATTCCTTTCTCCTCTCCCCTTCCCCTCTCACTCTGTCTCTCCCTCATATTTTCTTCTACTTGCTATTTTTTTTTTTATCCAAACGCTCGGATGTGCAAAGCCCGTGTGATCACTGGGAGCTGTGCATCGATGCGTTTTGTTGTCAGTGTGCTCTGTATTATATTCCCTGGTCCGTGGTGTGTCTCCCTATAGTGAAGCGCTGGCGCTCTGCAGCCGCTCCAGAGCGCTTGGTGAGGAGGGAGCAAGGCTGTAAACTGCTGGCAATAAATAGAGAGCAGGGAGGGATCTTATTGGAGCAAACCAAACCTCGTCATCAGCCAATCGGTGTCTCGCTCATATAGGGACCCCCCTTTTTGAAAAAAAAAAAAAAAAAAAAAAAAAAAAAAAAAAAAAAAAAAGGGAAACAAAAAAAAAAAAAAAAAAAAAAAAAAAAAATTGGAAAAAAAAAAAAAATTAT
>VUQS01002872.1:4371-15518 GCA_015108495.1 Heterochromis multidens
AAAAAAGTTTAGGCTATAACATAAAACAGGTGGAGGAGAAGGAGCAGCTGATCTCAGACACAGATGAAAAACTCACTGTAATGAAGGGGGGGGAGGTCCAGATTCTCCACCATCAGTGGGATAAAGCCAAGAAATTAGTAAGATGACATCCAGCAAGGATGGAAGTCATTTTTAATGAATAAGGTAATCCCTGTTGGAGTATGTTTAAATTAAACTGTTAAAGTCTACAGCTTTTCATTTAGCTGTTTTCTTTCTTTATTTATTTATTTATTCAAATTATTTATATTTTTTTTATTATAATTGAGGATTTTTTGGCTTATGGTTTTTTGAATTGTAAATAATGACTGATGATTATATGATAAAAAATAATAAGTCAGTTTAAAGAAGTTTTAAAATTTTCTAAGACAGCCAGACATTCATAATTTCTTTGTACGCATGGTCAGAGGCACTTCTAAATTTGTGGAATACAAACCAATTCAGGTACGAAAATATTGCTGAATCTCTGTGCATGAATCATTTATGCATCAAGTGTTTGTACGCACAGTTTATGCACTGATTTGTGTGTACACATTTTTTTGTAAATGAGGCCCATTGCTGTCTTTCAGGAGACAAGGTGATTCCTCTTTTCCTCCCCCAGTGTGGAGAGTGTCGCTTCTGTAAGAGTCCTAAGACCAACCATTGTGAAGTGGCATTGTGAGTGCTCATTTCAGTGAACCTTCTAACAGGACAAGAGAGACTTTAAACAAAAAAAAAAAAGAAAACATTAAACATTGATCTTGTTTAGGAAAAGACATCGTCAGAAAGACACAGAACAATCCAAGTTGACCTGTAAGGGGAAGAAGCTGCAGCAGTTCATGGGAACCAGCACCTTCTCCGAGTACACTGTCATGAATCAGATGGCTGTGGCTAAGATCGATCCTGCTGCTCCTCTGGACAAAGTCTGTCTTCTTGGGTGTGGGGTCTGCACTGGGTATGGAGCAGCTGTTAATACTGCTAAGGTGTGTATGATGGGCTGCTGAAATAGCCATTGGAATTGGACCTTTTGTGGTAAGGGTGTCCATTTTTTATTTTTTTTAAATGTGCCGTGTTAACCAAAGTGTGTCTTCCTGTAGGTTGAGCCGGGCTCCACCTGTGCCGTGTTTGGTCTGGGAGCTGTGGGTTTGGCTGCAGTCATGGGCTGCAAGGCTGCAGGAGCCAAAAGGATTATTGTTGTTGACATCAATCCAGACAAGTTTGAGAAGGCCAAGGTGTTTGGAGCCACTGAGTTTGTGAACCCCAAAGATCACGATAAACCCATCAGCGAAGTATTAGCTGAGATGACAAACGGAGGAGTGGACTACTCCCTGGAGTGTGTTGGGAATGTGGAATGCATGGTAGGGAATTTTTTTTTTTCTAATCTGGTTTGTCAATATGGTGGAGAGGTATCAACTGATGAAAGTCTAGTTTAAAGTCAACTAAACTTCCTTGCTCTTTTCCAGCAGTAGTTATTAAAGAAGCCTTTCGTTAACATATCCTTGTATCTTTCTGGATACAAATCTGCTGACTCTGTGCTGTTTCTCCATCTAGCGCAGTGCTTTGGAGTCCTGTGTGGTAGGCTGGGGTGTCAGTGTGATTGTTGGATGGACAGATTTGCATGATGTAGCCACCCGACCTTTTAAGCTCATGTCGGGACGTACATGGACTGGCTGCCTGTTTGGAGGTGAGACAAATGAGCAGCTTGTGTTCTCCTTATTAAGCTTATGTTTAGCTTCTTTACAGCTTCTGTATGAGAAGCTCTGTTTGTCTTTTGGGGCTTAGGATTTAAGAGTAAGAGTGCCATCCCTGAGATGGTTAAAGCTTATCTGGACAAGAAGGTGAAGCTGGATGAGTTCATCACTCACAACCTGACTCTGGACCAAATCAATGATTCCATTGAACTGATGAAGCATGGCAAATGGTAGATTAGCTCTCCTATAGTTTCCTCACCATTTGTGAGTCAATAAATTATTATTAAATCAAAGTTTTGCTAAATTCTTTTCTCTTTTTCCACAGTATCCGGGCAGTCATGAGAGTTTCTCCACAATAAGGCCACAGTGCTGCTTTCAGTAACACTAAAGTTACTGCATTACACTGGATTTCAAATAAGCATTTATGCAAACGGTGCAGATTACTAAATAAAGGGAATCGGCCAACAGTAATCAGTGAAATATGATGTGATGGTTCATACAAGCAAAAGCTAAACATGTCCAAATGTTTAAAGAGCAAAATAAATGGTCTAACAGATGGGTCTGTGTCTTCTGTGTTTTACTCATTTTTGTGGGCTCCATGTTCGGTGTCTTCTGCTATCCACGATTTCAATAATAAACTGTTTAAAGTGGCCTAAAGGGGCCTATCTCAGCTGTCATAGGGTGAGGGATGGTGTACACGCTCGATGAGTCACCAGTTTACAGAGAGCCAGACAACTGTTCACTTTAGCCAGTTATTTATATTAGAAAGTATTGCATTTATACCAGCAGCTCTACATTCTTGGACAGAATTGGTTTCTTCTGACTGGGAGCTGATTTGGGCTCTCAGCTTGTCTCGTTTCTGTTTGCACCTGCATTTCCACAGCTGCATTAAGTGCTGGTAACCCTCCTGAACCTAAGTTTTAAATTAGCTGATATTATTATTGTCTTGCACACATTGAAAAGATTCCAGTATTAGTGTACTGCAGTTCTGTAGGTGGTCACATGAAGTGCTGTTGCTTTCAGCCCGGAAGAAGCTTTTGATGAACTGCTAGGGGTGGTTATAATAAATGTAAATGTACTGTCTATTTCATTATATTAAAAATAAGGAAACTAGAGAAGAACCACATTAATTTTTTTATGTAAAATGGTTTGTTCCTTTCAGTTGTTGATGTGAAAACATTATTGTAACACAATTTTTAACAACTTTTTCTAGATTATGTCTGTTTTAACCTTCAGTGTGACAGGTATTAAAAAGCAATGTTGATCTGATCATTTTGGGCCAGAAATGGAATTGTGGAGGTAAATAATAGAAAATTTTTGCCAATTTGCAGTAACCAGTCAATCAAACATTCCTAACATTAGCAGTTTAGTTAAGTGACTCAGACAGTTAATGAACCACTCAGACAGTTAATGAACCGCTCACCCAATGCCTGACAAGCATCTTTGTGGGTGTATTCACCCAATTATGTTTGTGAGAGATCCCAGTCTGAAAAATGTGTCTATTAAGCATTACTGAAAAAAAATGTTTTACCCATGTGTGTGGAAAACATATGGGATGGAGGCACTCCAAGATATAGATTGCCTTGCTCCCAGAAATTAGCAGAGCTTTGCTGTTTTGTTTTTTTTATATTGGTTTTTCTGAGACACTGTCTGTATAGAAAAAGCTTCAGATGTAAGCTTTACTAAACTGTCATCTGGGCTGGATTTTGAGATTGTAAATTGACTCGCTGCAGTGTTTGTAAAATAAAAATTAACCCTGCAAAATGTTGATATTAAGCTAAATTTTATGTATTTTATAGTGTTTAAAAAAATACACAATTCCTCATTGAATCTTTGTGGAGTATTAATTTGTCCGACAATGTGTTAACAGGTTTTACAAAGAAACATGAAAACCAATACATCAGAAAACATGCAGGGCTTTTTTCCCCGGATAATAGTGTTCATGAAATGTTCAGATGCTTTTTATTGTTTATACACAATTTTAAGTCAGTGGTTTTGTGTAATATACCAAGCTGGACAATGCTAAGAAGGAATCCTTCAGTGTTCTTATGTCATCATTTTTATTATTCGTATCATTAAAGAAACAAGAAGGGGTGGAAAGAGAGTGGGGGATGACATGCAGCACATGGCTTGGGTTGGACTTAAACATGGGCCTCTGCACTGAATACATCCACTGTACATGGGGTGCACACTTTACCATGTAAGTAGTGTTTTAATATAGTTGTCTTTGCACATGCTTATCAGGGTCATGCACCCATCCATCCACCCACCAAACCACCCATCTGTCCGTCCAGTCCCAGGGTCAGTGTAGAGGAGCAGTGGCTTTACTCTGAGCTCCTCACCTGATGTCTAAAGGAGAACCCAGACATGCTTCAGAAGAAGCGTCATCATTTGCATCTTATTCTTTAAGTCACTTCCCACAGCTCGTGGCCATAGATTACAGTAGGAACATAGATCGAATTGTAAATCGACAGCACTCAGCTCTCTCTTCAACATGACGTGGTACAGCACCCGCATGGCTGTAGACTGTGCACCAATCCATCTGTCGATCTCTCATTCCCTCTTTCCTTCACTCATGAACAAGACCAACATATCATTTTTTATTTTTTTTATTTTACTGCATTAAAAATGATTTCTGCTCTTGGCTTCTGTCCCCTCTGCCTCAGTACAAACATTGACTGTCCAAGTTTGACCTCACAGATTGAATATCCAGATAGTTTGGGACAATTGTTGATATCGGCAGCCACAAATTATTCCTGACCCAAAGAGATAACTGGAAGTTAATGAATTCACTGTTTTTCACAGTGGCATGCCAGGCCGTGCTTTCTCTTTTCCAAGAGCAGCTGGCATTATGGAGGAAACACTAAATTCCTGTCAAAACAGATTAAAATTTACTTCTTGTCTTTGTTGTCAATGCAAAGAAGGGCTTAAAATCTCTCAACCTATCCTCGTTAAAAAGAGTGGATGGTTGAGTTGCAGAAAGAGCTGTCACTACAGCACCTTCAGGAGCTCCTGCAATATGTCTTAGTTGCACCAGTCATGCTAGTTTTCTTTGGTTGTGCTGGGTAAGTACATTTTTTGTCAGTGAGGGAGTCAAAGTGTTTGTAGAGCAAAATGACTGGCCTAAACAGATTGTTTTCTGGGAGCAAGTGAACACTCATCAACACTTACTTGTCAGTTCATTGTTTAATGATTGTCTTCGTTGCAGATTGTGACGACGTCAGCGTGCCACACAGATCTGTACTACAAACCTCTACTGGTTTTATTGTGTTTCAAGTCCACAGTATTGTCTGCCAAAATTGCTCTGTCAAGCTATTTTAATGTCACTTTAATACTAGCTGAGATTTACACAGACCAGCCTAATAATATCAGTGTTTGCTTAACTTGGCAGGCAGTGTTGTAATTATTCTGCTAGGATGGACTCCAGGATTTGTCCCCAAGCAGCCCTTCTGCCGCTTCCTTGCAGAAGCTTTGATAAAAGAGATGTTATTGCAGAGAAACACTCGACACACTAAATGAAATTATATTAAACCATAAAACTACATATGATAACAGCAGATTTACGTGCATATCCTCTGATTTGACACCTGCAGCTACACGGCAAATTAAAATCTTTGTAGCACTCCTGATCAGGAATTTTCTTTGCGATTTACTCTTAAATGATCTGATATTGACTTCATAGCATCTCACAACAGATACAGAATAACACATAGCTTGAGTTCCATTCATCATCCTACATAGTAAATGTAACATTATTTGCTGTACATTAGTTTTTATGTGGAGCATCCATTTGGTGAGTCACACTTTAGTTTGGTTGCCAAAGCCTTGTTTCACTCTCCATTTTGGGTTGTAAAGTGTCCTTCGCTATCCTGCATCATAACACATAGCATGTACAAACATAAATGGAAATACAGTATATAAGGCAAAAACAGATTTTGTATGATTCTAACAAGCTTGAAAGTTGATATTTGGTATGAGCACCTTTATTCTTCAACACAGCCTGAATTATCTTAGGCAACTTTCTTGTAATTTCTTTAATTAGTTCTTCAGGAAAAGTTCTCCAGGCTTCTTGAAGGACATTCAAAGCTGTTCTTTGGTTCTTTGATTGGCTGACTTTTGTTCCATTCTCACTCCTGATCCTCCACTGCTTCAGTAATCTTGAGGTGTCCCATTGTGTGTTTTTCTATCCAAGTATACTTTTATTGCATTGGCAGTGTGTTTGGGATCATTGTCATGCTGAAAAATGAAGCCACTGCCAATCAGTTGCTTTCCAGATGGTATTGCATAGTGGATCAAAATCTGATGGTACTTTTCTGCGTTCATAATTCCATCAGTTTTAGCAAGATCCCTAACATCACTGGCTGAAATGCATCCCCAAAGCATGACAGATGGCTGTAGACACTCACTGTTGTACCTCTCTCCTGACCTCCTCCATACATATTGATGATGATTGGAACCAAAAATTTCAAATTTGGATTTATCACTCCATCAGACCTGTTGCCACTGATTTTCAGTCCAGTTCTTGTGTAATTTGGCATACATCAGCCTTTTCTCCCAGTTTCCCTTTCTTAAGAATTGCTTCTTGACAGCCACCCTTCCACTGAGACCATTTCTGATGAGGTTTCAGCAAACAGTAGATGGATGAACTGAAGGGGCAGATGCATCTGTCAGGTCCTGTCAGGTCGTTGCTGGGATTGTTTTCCTATTTCTTAAAGACTTTCATCTGCTGTAGATAGTTTTTTTTAGCCCTGCCACTTCTTTCCTCCTCCACTTGTCCAATCTCCTCAAATTTCTTAAGGACACACTGCACACCATGCTGATATATGCCAAGTTTTCAGCTAATAACTCTTTGGGAATCACCTTGTTGGTGCAACAGTACTCTTTTATGTCTGCCAATAACTGTGTTATATTTGACATTTTTCATAGTTTCAACTAAAGAAATGGGAACAATTTATGTATTTTGGTGACAGGCTGCTAGTAACAAAGTTCCTAATTTAAAATTGGTTCTTTGCTAAGTTGTCTGTTATGTGTAGACAAAATCCTGGTTCATCCCTTGAGTTAGAAGCCTTTTTTATGCTTGAATGATTCATAGGTTAGTATTAAGTGGCTTAACAAACATTAAAACATTCCTCGAAAAATGGTCAGGTACAAGGACTGGACTGAAAATAAGTAGAAAAAGCAGCCAATGTCCAAAGAAAAACTTTGAAAGACCTTCAGAAAGCCTGAAGAACTATTGCTCAAGACCACTTTAAAAAAAGAAGAGAAAGTTTGGCTCCTAGGAAGCAAGATATAAAGAAATGAAGAGAGGCTTGAGATTTTTGCACAGCTACATATGTATAAACAACCATTTACATTCAGCATTGCGTGTTTATTGTACACGAAATCTGCTCTCTTGATGCAGTTAAGTGGGAGCTAACTTGAAGAAATAATGATTGCAAGGTTAAAGTCCTTGACCATCTGAATGCTTGTATGACTGGTATTATCTAAACCTTGAGTGCAGTACTTTGTTTTCTCCTCCCCACTCTCGTGTCCTGCAGCTGCAGTTCTCTCTCTCCTCTCCTCTTCTCATTAACTTGTGGACATTCACCTTAAAAGCAAACATGGCTACAGCTGGAAAGGTAAGTGTAATTCAACATATGAGCTTTTTTGCAGTATGTGCATACATCATGTGTCTTCATCACACAGTGTGTTTGGCCCTGTATTGTGTCAATTTTCTTGCAGGACTTTACTGTGTAGCTTTTTACATATGTGCTAGTGCAAGAAATATTTCAAGCTGGCTTTCTTTTCTACTGCAATGAAATTTGTAGGTTTACCAGATGCTTAAGTTTAAATTGTGCTGTTCCTCTTTCCCTGTATCTCTGTCATTCTTATTCACGTCCTGTTTTGGCTCTACACACAGTTTCAACATATTCAGCCGCTTTTTGTTGGTTGGTCAGTGAAGGCAGGGTAGGAAAGCCAACTAAAGGCAAACAAATCTGCTTATTTATTTCGTGATTTAATTTTAATTGCCAAAAAATACCGCAGTAATAAACCTTATGTTTGCCAGATGACTCCTGTGTGGACTTTGAACTGTTGTTCATTGCTCCACTGATATTTTTTTTACCCTGGAGCATATATAGGTGAGGTGTGAAAGCCTTTCAGGCTTAGCAGTTGACTTGACACTTAAATATTCCTCTCTAAGTGCAATGTCACATAAGACTAAAGATTGAAATGTTATATTCCATGATATTATAGTACTTGCTAATGTAACAATGTGAATGTGAAGACGTGTTACTTTTGTGTGTGTGTTTTTTTCTCCTTTAAGAATTGAGTGTTCAGTCTTTCTCTTGCCTTTATGCCACTCACAAAGAAAGGTTTAAAAAAACTCTTATTTTGTGCCAGGTTCATGTGAATGCACTTTAGATTCCAAATCAAAACATGAATGGGCAGTTGAAGAATTTCAGAAAGTGGTTGCAGTATTGTGGCCCTTTCATTGGAAACTCAATTAGTAGAGTTCTAATAGTGGCAGCCGTCAGTAATATTTGTCATATGTCACACTTGGAAACTACATCTTTTGTCACTGCCCTTTAGGTCATCAAGTGCAAGGCAGCAGTGGCCTGGGAGCCCAACAAGCCTGTAGTGATTGAGGAGATTGAAGTAGCCCCTCCCCAGGCCAATGAGGTTCGCATTAAGGTAAGAGATGTCCACCTGTGCTTTTATTAAAAACAACTTGCTCAGTGCAGCTTGGAAGGTCCATTTACTGAAATTATTCATAACATATTAGTGTTTGCACTCCTTAATAACTGTCTTTTGTGCAGATTATTGCAACATCGGTGTGCCACACAGACCTGTACCACCTTTTCGAGAATATGCATAAGGATGGCTTCCCAACTGTCCTCGGCCACGAGGCAGCTGGCATTGTTGAGAGTGTTGGGCCTGGCGTTACGGAATTTCAGCCAGGTTAGTTTGGATTTCCCAAGAGTGAGAAATGAAGATCCACATCAGGCTCATGTGTTCATTACATGAACATGTCAGAATGTCAGCACATGTTAGCTTAGTGCTAACATGGGGGAAACAAATACATAATAAAATACAGTGACCAATAAAGACATTGGACAATCTAACAAAATGTTTGCAGTTTCTCTTTTGATAGCTAGGTACAACTGAATGTTTAAAGCAGTTGTGTCTTGTGGTCCAGGTCACTCAATCAGTTTAACCAATGCCATAAAATGCCATATTACTTATTAGTAAACTAAGCAGATGTACACCAACAGCTAAGGCCATGCTGATCAATAATATCAGCAAAGCTTCTAAAATGAAGTGTGGGATATATTTTGTTTTTTGTTTAGTTTGGTTTCATTGTTGTTGTCTTTCAGGAGACAAGGTGATTCCTCTTTTCCTCTCCCAGTGTAGAGAATGTCACTTATGTAAGAATCCGAAGACCAACCAGTGTGAAGTAGCATGGTGAATACTAATTTCCTGCAATCCATTTTGTTAACATACTTTTACACCCATTATACTCATGCCTTAATTTTTTTTAATATCAAAAATGATCTTGTTCAGGACCAGGATTAATCAGGAAATCATGGCCGCAGTGGAATCCAGGTTTACCTGTAAGGGGAAGAAGGTGCTGCAGTTCTCAGGAACCAGCACCTTCTCTGAGTACACTGTGATCAATCAGATGGCTGTCGCTAAGATCGACCCTGCTGCTCCTCTGGACAAAGTCTGTCTTCTTGGGTGTGGGGTCTGCACTGGATACGGAGCAGCTGTTAATACTGCTAAGGTTTGTATATTTGATCATTGGGAAGTGGAAATTTTTTGACGCGTGACCTTGCAGTTGTCCTTGTGCCTTCTACTCACATCTTTTAATTGTGTCTGTGGAGGCCCTAAGTCATATCAGGGCACTGTAATTTAATCTAGGAAGAGCAGGAGCAGAAGTTTACTGGTCTGGAGCACTCAGGTGTGTGTTAACACAATGAATGCCACAATCTTCCCAGGAGTGGACCCCAAGGTCAGACTGTGCAATGCTCACAGAAATTGCAACAAAATGAAGAGCTACAGACCTCAGATAACATGTTAAATGTTAAACCTTCTGACAGTACAATTAGAAAAAAGACTGAACAAGTATGGCTTGTTTCAAAGGTTTGCCAGAAGAAAGCCTCCTCTCTAAAAAGAACACAAAAGACTTCTGGAATAATGTCCTTTAAACAAACAAGACCAATGGGGAGATGCTTGGCCATAATCCACAGTACTACACGTCATACCAACTGTCAAGCACGATAGTGGAGTTGCCAGTGATAGTGCAGGTCAGACATAATTACTTAAAAAGTGTATTGGACCGATTAGGATAGTAAATAAAGAAGTATGTGCAGGTGCGGGACATGTATGAGGACAGTGAGACAGTGGGGAGGTGTGCAGCTGAAGTGACAGATGAAAAAAAAAAAATGAAGTGACAGATAGGTTCAAGGTGGGGATGGGATTACATCAGAGATGGGCTCTGAGCTCCTTCTTGTTTGCAATGGTGATGGACAGGTTGACAGATGAGGTTAGGAAGGAGTCTCCGTGGACTATGATATTTGGACACGACCTTGTGATCTGTAGTGAGAGTAGGGAACAGGTAGAAGAGAGGTGGAGGTATGCTCTGGAGGGAAGAGGAATGAAAGTCAGTAGAAGCAAGACAGAATACATGTGTGTGAATTAGAGAGAGGCAGGTGGAAAGGTGAACATGCAAGGTGTAGAGATAAGGAAGGTAGATGACTTTAAATACCTGGGGTCAACCATCCAAAGCAACAGACAAGAGAGGTGAAGAAGAGGGGGCAGGAAAGGCAGGGTGGGTGGAGACGAGTATCAGGAGTGATTTGTGGCAGAAGGATAGTGGCAGGAGTGAAAGGGAAGGTGTACAAGATGGTAGTGATGTGCAGAGGAGGGATAGTGGATATATTGGACAAAGGATGTTGAATATGGAGCTGCCAGGCAGGAGGAAAAGAAAAAGACCACAGAGGACATGCAGACGGTTGGTGTGACAGAAGGCGATGCAAGGGATAGGGTGAGACCGAGGCAGATAATCCACTGTGGCAACCCCTAAAGGGAGCAGCTGAAAGAAGAAGAAAAAGGATAGTAAATAAATAAATAAATAAATAACAGTAATAAATACAAAAAATTGCACAGTTGCAGAGGCAGACATTCTGTACTTAAGTCCAAGTACAGATACCTTATTTATACTTTGTTTAAAAATACTCTGGTAAAAGTTGAAGTACTGATTCAACTTCCTTACTCAAGTGAAAGTGAAAAAGTACAGGCTCTGAAATGTACTCAAAGTAAGAAAGTAAGGTGAGATTCAGCAGGTGGGGGAACCCTAAGATCGGTTGTAGTGGCTCAGCATGGGGAAAAGAATCACAACTCACAATATTTTCTGTTGTGAGCTCCAGTAGATTTTCTCTGTCTACAGGCTGTGATCAGCTG
>VUQS01002878.1:0-12276 GCA_015108495.1 Heterochromis multidens
AGCACAGACCAGAAAACCATCCAGCTGGTGCAACTTCAGTGACCCGTCAAAGGGAAATATAACTGTAGCAGTTTGACATTGTCTGGTGGAAACCTCACATATCATCAGTCTTTCAAAGATTAAGCAAAGCAGCCTCAATAGCCTCATGACAGCCATGTGTTTATTAAATTACACACTCTGTTTCAAAATGCTTTCTGAGCCCAGGGGTCTGGAAAGCTGACGCAGTAAAAGACCCAACAGATTGAATTTCCAGGAAAAAAAAAACAAAACACATGGTCGATTGAAAGACAACCCAAATTTGTTGAATGTCGAATGAGGTTTTTACTCTAAAAACCACAACTCAGCACATATCTGGGTCTGCATTCATCTGCAATCTTCTCGGCACAGTAGAAAGAAAGATGATTAGAAATCAGCAATTATGTTCAACATCACGTTCATAAACTACAGGAAATCATACTTGTTCTCTTTTGTGACTTCAGCACTAGTTTGACCATTTCAGCTGCGTCACTAGAGCCACTGTAAAGGAAGTGTCCCAAAAACTTTCTGATTACTTGACTTGTGATAAAAAGTAAATCCTTCTAGGGAGGATTTTTTTTATTTTATTTTTTTTTGTGTGAAAACATTTAAAGTCAGTTACTGAGTCTCCCAGTGTTAATTTAAACAACTGAGGTCAAAATTTTCCTCACTTTTTGTGAAGACTGCGTGTGTGTGTGTGTGTGTGTGTGTGTGTGTGTGTGTGTATAAAGTGCAGAGTGATTCGTAGATTAGCTGCCATGTGCATCAGAATATTTAGAACCTTCAGAGGGTACATCATGTACTGTTCCCTGATTGCCCGAGTGCACTCTCTTTCTCACACACACACACACACACACTCACAAATATACAGAAAGTCACTCAAAGACTCAAGGATAAACAGACACACACACAGTTTGGTATAAACACTCATATTCAGTATTGGGATAGAAGACGAAGGCAAACAGCAGACATGCAATACCTGCAACACAAACAAGTGAGGAAGAGAGGGCGAGATGGCAAGAGGGATGGCCGTGATAAACAGAGATGCAGATTTGAAAGCTGAGAAAGACAAAAGCAAAGGAAAGAAAAAAGGCGAATGAAAGGGGGGGAGAGGAAGGGAGATGAAAGCTGTGTGTGTGTGTGTGTGTGTGTTGGGGGGGTCAGAGTGGGTCTGTGGAGCAATAAAGCCGGCTAATCCTGGTTATGGGCCAGAACACACGTACACACTCAAATAACGGACACACACACACTTTCACCACAGTGGCACAGTGACATTTCTAGTTTGGGTTGCATAACCAGTCTCCCCCTCCACTCTAATCCTACTTGTATAACCAGCCATTCACTGCAGTTATATAAGCTCTCTCTCTCTCTCTCTCTCTCTCTCTCTCTCTCTCTCTCTCTGCGCACACACTAACATACTGACACACACACACCTCCTCTTCCCGTTGTGCCCTCGCAGGCTGCCAGCTTGTGTAACTTTCACCACTTGATACCGCTGACGTTGAATTCCTTTTTATCAGATATGGATTTCTGTCTTTCCATTCCAAATGCGCATGTACAGAATAACCTTCACATTTGTGGCAGTATAACACAAGATGCGACCATTCACCCCGTTACTTGACATGAATGTATGAAGGCCATAAAAAATGTAAGAGGAATTGTTTTCACTGGAATAGCTGCGGCCTGTTATTCACATTCTCTCATTCTGTGTGTCTCAGAAACAAATACCCCTGCTCACCACTAAAACAGCATGAAATGCTTTGCACTATTTCTTAAAATACTTTTTATTTAGTCTGGCAGAATTAATAATATTTAATAACTTCCAGCTTCTCTGGCTTTGGATTGTTACACTAAAGTTTGGGGAAGGTGCCTCATTGTGGCTGGAGTCAGCTGTTTGATATATTGTCCTTGCACACATGGCTGATTAATACACCCCATTAGACTCACGGCACGCATTGTGTGTGTTAGGTTTGGTGGGTAGGCCTTAGATCCAAGACAATAAAATATATTTAGTTTTTATTGTCTCTAGAATTAAAAAAAAAAAAAATAATAATTTTTTTTTCATCTGCAAGTGTTCGTATACCTTTTGCATTCAGTTTCAGTTCGGTTTGCATTTTTCTCTCTTACCCTCCTGTCTCTCTTTGGTCTGTGCAGATGTCATAGATCTGAGCTCCGGCGAGGACGACTCCATCGTCCACGTTAGCAGCGAGTCCACCGTTGAGGAAGAAAACAGCGAGCTGAGCGGCGCCCATGTCAATGACGCCCTCAACCAAACGGACGCCCAGGGCAGGGTGCTGGTCAACCTGAACCATCCAGCTACAGAGGAAGACATCTTCTTGTCGCCTCAGCTGGCAAGAGCAGTGAAACCTCATCAGGTATTAATACAGCAGCACTCATCACAATTTCATGAAAATACCAAAAAAGGGGAACTTTTTTTCTTTAATCATTGTTGTGTCCAAATGTTCTCTAATGTGAATTTTGTGATGTCCCATAAATTCGTACTGTGACTTTTCTTGATCCTGGAGCTTCATTATCTCTGCTTTTCTTGCCACCTCCTCCTCAGATCGGTGGACTCCGTTTCCTGTACGATAACCTGGTGGAGTCGGTGGAGCGCTTCAGCAGCAGCAGTGGATTCGGCTGTATCCTGGCCCACAGCATGGGCCTGGGCAAAACGCTGCAGGTCATCTCATTCATTGACGTCCTCTTCAGACACACCCAGGCTCACACCGTGCTCGCCATCGTACCTGTAAGAACCTGTGGGTTTGATCTTTGTGTAGCAGAACGTGAAAAGGATTCAATAAATGTTCAGTATAGAAGGAAAAAAAAATCTAAGTGGATTAAATCAAAGGATATAGATGAATAGATGAATAATAGAATAAGTGCAGGAACACGTCTTGCCTGCAAGCTTTCGAGTGATAAAAATGAAAGTTAAGATGTTCTGCAGCTCACTCTTACATGAATTATTGATGTTATTTATCTCCAAGTTCTATCATCTTAAAATGTAAATGAAAAGTACAAAAAATAAACTACATTTGCTGCTTTTGTGAAGCTGTAAAGGAATATTTTTATTGTTTTTGTGTGTGTTGTCTGGAGTGAGTTGGAGCTGTCACTCTTGGAACCAGCTGATTATGTCAGTAATGGATAAGACATGAACAGAATTCTTATGGAAACTAGATGACAAAGAGATAAGAAGATTTGGTTATTTTGTCCCAGGTGAACACGCTGCAGAACTGGCTGTCAGAGTTCAACACGTGGGTCCCGCCCCCAGAGGCTTTACCCCCAGACCCCGATCCCACAGTGGTCACACCACGCACATTTAAGGTTCACATCCTCAACGATGAACACAAGTGAGTAACAAACACAAGTCCTTTTTCTTTTTTTTTCTTGTTTTTAAAACCTAATCCTTTGTAAAGCCTGAGTACTTTTACACAACAGCCTCTTTGTTGTCTTTGCTCTATCACACTAGATAGAAAGAACTTTGATTAAATGTTATGTAATTATCAGGGAAGAACCAAAAAAATCCTACAGGTTCTCTCTTCCTCCCACAGACAGCAGGGTCAAAGCAGTCAGGAAGTGTTTCATTTATCTGTCTTTAAAGAAAAAAAAAAGACTAAGCTGACCCTCCGGTCGGCCTCTGTGCTCAATCCCCGTCTGGCTCGTCGCCTTATTTTTTTTTCCTATCTCTCTGGTATCTTCCATCCCAACATCTGCTGGATTTCTGCTGAAAAGATTTTCTGATTCTTGTATGTGTGTGAAAGTCTGAAAATCTATATTTTTTCTTTAATACAAGATAATCTGATATTCTCATTTTCTTTGCCTTTAGTCACACATCTCATACTTTTTCATAGTTTCACTTAAAGATGCTAAAATCACATTTAAGCTCGTTGCTCAAAGGAAGAAATGCCTCCAGCTGTCTTATTTTTTTATTGAACTGTAATGAATCCTATCTTTTTAGGAAAACACTTTTACTTTCTGGATTGCTGCCGGGCAAAAAAAAAAAAAAGTGAAATAATTTCTCAGAGTTCTCTGTGAGAGATAATAACTGTTTTCTTACCTTTGAGAAACACAAGCTGCAACCAACCTTATACTTTCCTGTGATGTCCAGGAACACAACAGCCAGGGCCAAGGTGGTGGAGGACTGGGCTCGGGACGGGGGCGTGCTGCTGATGGGCTACGAGATGTACCGCCTTTTGTCGCTGAAGAAGAGTTTCGTGGCAGGAAGGAAAAAGAAGAGCAAGAAAGCAGCGGGACCTGTTGTCATTGACCTGGATGAAGAGGACAGGCAGCAGGAGCTACTTAAAGGTTGGAGAGACTGGGAAAGATGATAAAGGTTGCAGGGGAGGAAGGAGGGGAAGGAGATGGAGAAGACAAAGGAGAAATGGAAAGAATAGAAATCACTTTGCAGGAACAGTTGGAATAGCTAATTTCATTAAAAATTCATTAGGTGTAAATAACACTTGGTTCTCCTTAGGTATCGAGAAGGCTTTGGCTCGGCCTGGTCCAGATGTGGTAATCTGCGACGAAGGACATCGCATCAAGAACTGCCACGCCAGCACATCGCAGGCTCTGAAGAACATCCGAACCAGACGCCGTGTGGTCCTAACTGGATATCCGCTCCAGAACAACCTGATTGAGTACTGGTGCATGGTCGATTTTGTGCGACCCGATTTTCTAGGTATGGAGCAAGATCTGTGCTTCATTTCAGGAGATGAGCTTTAGCAGTTAATGTTATAATTGCAGTTTTTACAACTTGTACACGTTTCAGGTACGCGGCAGGAGTTCAGCAACATGTTCGAGCGTCCCATTCTGAACGGGCAGTGTGTGGACAGCACGCCTCAGGATATCCAGCTGATGAGGTACAGGAGCCACGTCCTGCACAGCCTGCTGGAGGGCTTTGTACAGAGGTCAGTGTCATTGGCCATTAAACAAAGCTCAGTCACCCTTAAATTAAATCTATCAACGCTGACTCAATTCTAATAAGGTTTTTGCGAATGTTGATCGTAACTTGTCTTTAATCCAGACGAGGCCATGATGTGCTGAAGGACCAGCTGCCTTCTAAGGAGGAGCATGTGATTCTAGTGCGTCTGTCTCCCCTGCAGAGGGCACTCTACACAGAGTTCATGAATCGCTTCAGAGAGGCGGGAAATACGGGTTGGCTCAGCCTCAACCCACTCAAAGCATTTTGCGTCTGCTGCAAGGTGAGGAGTGCAAGCATCTGTTTGGATCTCTAATGTAATATTCTGAAGTTGGATTTCACCAGTGATGATAATTACATTTATATATATATATTTTGCTAAATATAAATTCATGTTATTCTTCAGATTTGGAACCATCCAGATGTGTTGTACGAGGCTCTGCAGAAGGAAAACCTGGCAAGCGACCAGGATTTAGACCTTGATGACATCACCTCTGCAGGACGATGCCCAGCAGCACCCAATCAGAAGCCCAAGAACCTGGACAGTCCTAACCCAGTCGGTAGCCTGAGTCTTAACCAGCTACAGGAGAAAGCCAATCAGGTCATCACATACGAATGGGTAGGTTGGAAGACTTGATTACAAAAGAGTGATCATATCAAAGTCACCCCAAACCAGTCACGGCAGATGGCTGCCCTTCACTGAGCCTGGTTCTGCCGGAGGTTTCTTCCTGTTAAAAGGGAGTTTTTCCTTCCCACTGTCACCATGTGTGCGCTCATAGGGGATCGTCTGATTGTTTTCTCTCTATTATTGTAGGGCCTTAACCTTACAATATAAATCGCTTTGAGGAGTCTGTTGTTGTGATCTGGCATTTTATAAATAAAATTGAATTATGTAACCTCACTTCTTCAAAATCAGTGAAACTGCTTATATAGGAACAACCTCTGAAGCTGATCTGTGAGCAGTTTTTACAATCTCTCTTCTCATGTGGCCAGGCAAAGGATATCATGAATGACTACAAGCCTGGCATCCTGGAGAACTCAGCAAAGATGGTTCTGCTGTTCCACCTGATAGAGGAGAGCGTCAGGAAGGGAGACAAACTCCTCGTCTTCAGGTGAAAAAAGATCCAGATTTTTTATTAAAAAGGGGAGAAAAAGATTTGAAAGTCTTTATTGTTTTGTTTTTCACTTTCAAGTTTTTCTCAGACTTTCTTTCTGATTAAGTTGCGTTCCATTATTTACACTCGTGCACATGGGATCCGATTTCTTATCCCCCCTCTGTCTGCCTCCCTGCAGTCAGAGTTTATCCACGCTGACCGTGATCGAGGATTTTTTGGCTAAGAGACCAGTGCCTCTGTCACTCAATGGACCCAGCAGAGACAGACCCAACCAAAACTGGGTTCGCAATCTCAACTACTACCGTAAGTGATCATGATTTTTTTTTTTTCCCCTGTTGACAAAGCATACTGTTGCAAAACAGGGGAGATGATATGACTTTTCTGTACAATAATAATAACTTTTTAGAGACAAACAGCACTCTATGATATGCTAAACCGAGCCGCTAATTATGCTGAATTGATAAATCTGTTCTCTTTGGGGGAACTGACTGCGGTGATTTGGGTGCTGCTACTCTCATTGACTCGCCATGAGTGCTGCCACCTGCTGGTGTTTTTATTAATAGCCACTAGATGTTGATTTATAATCTTCTATAAGCCAGCATTTGAATTTACAGCTGTTGTAGTTGTGGTGTATGTCTGTTTAATGGATTTTTAAAAACTCTTTATATTTTATTTTCATCCAAGAGCAAATTACAGATAAAGTTTTATTTTAACTGTATTACTGGTTAGTTGAGCTTTCACATTATGAATCCTCCGTTGTAACTTGTCTCTATTTACATATTAGTTTATCTGTACAGTCCATGTAAGAACATATGGAGAATCAGAATCGAATATTAAAGGATAAAGTTTCACTATACTGTGAAATAAGGAAGCAAGCAGTATAAATTCAGAGGAAAAACAAGAAGGGATGAGATACAAGAATATAAAATTTAAGGAACATAAGAATTTTTTTTGTATTCTAAGAAAACTGAGTGTCACTTAAAGTTACTCTGTTAGAGCTGAGCTAACTGCATTTGTTGTGTGATATTTTGAAGGACTGGATGGAAGCACAACGGCCTCAGAGAGAGAGAGATTGATAAACCAGTTCAATGACCCCTCCAACACCTCTGCATGGGTTTTTCTGCTGTCAACCAGGTAACACACTCTCCACACCAATTATATTAATGCCTAAGGACATAATCTTAAAATAACTAATCATCTTGTTGCTGTCCTGTCTGGTACTCAGGGCTGGTTGTCTAGGTGTGAACCTGATCGGGGCAAACCGTGTGGTGGTTTTTGACGCCTCCTGGAACCCTTGCCACGATGCCCAAGCCGTATGCCGTGTCTACCGCTATGGGCAGAGGAAGCCCTGTCACATCTACCGGCTGGTGTGCGACTTCACGCTGGAGAAGAAGATCTACGACCGCCAGATCTCCAAACAGGGCATGTCTGGTGAGTTGGATACATGTGAAAACACTTTAGAGAGTTACAACAGTGCACCGAGCTGCAGTCAAATAACTGTCTATAACCTCTCCTAAAATATGTGTATGGTAATGTTTTAGTTACTTATAAATTAATTACATGTAGGAGCATTATTTACAGACATTTCCTGTATAACATACTGTATTTTTAAGCAGAAATAACCAAAATAAAAAGGAGGAGGAAAGGGAGAAAAGAGGAAAAACTATAAGACATTTAGATTGTATCCAACCGCCACCATCCTCACTTTATGGAAATTTCACTTCCTTCAGATGACAGCTCTGTCAAACATCTGTCAGTATTCAGATTCACTGAAAACCTCTAGAGCAGATTCCTCTGTGAGAACAGAAGCCCTAAAACTAAATAACAAGCTCTGAGGTAAAGTCAGAGCTCTTCTTCCAAGAGGCTCTTGTCTGACATTGTGAAGTGTCTCAAGTGTTTGCTGTAAGCTTTCCCTGCTGAGACGGATACATTGAGGCCACTGGAATTTAGCCATTTCTGTACATTTTGTAGGGCTTGTCTCCATATGTTCTTAGAGCCACCTTTTTCCAAACATACAATTAATTTTAACTCAATATCTTAGTTTTTCTGTTTTGTGTTGTTTTCCTTTCTTTCCATCAGACCGTGTTGTGGATGACCTGAACCCTGTGCTGACCTTCACCAGGAGAGAAGTTGAGTCTCTTCTTCATTTCGTGGAGGAGGAACCAGACCTCTCTAGCATTCACCTGCAGCCCCATGACAGCATGGAGACCGTCCTCAGGAAGGCCCTGCACCTTTATCCCCAGCTTATCACAAAGGTATGAGGAAACTTATTATCCCCATACGCCCTCTAGAGGTGATTAGAAATAGAACATAGACTTTCCTGCCTTCCAGTCTGTAGTTTTAGCATTGTTCACTGTTTTGTGAGGATAAAAACTCATTTTCTACAGACAGGATTCACAGGAATCTTCTTAAGTAAGCTTTCCCAGATATGTTTTAGAGTTCTCTGCTAATTTAATAAGCCCCTAGCTATCATTACAGCAGAATAACACTGTCAAATGCGTCTGTAGTTGCCAATTAAAATCCATTTTTGGAATATAGTTATAGGTGGGAATTACGCCAAGGAGTTACAATTATGCTTTGCTTTACATTTATAACACTGTTTTAAATAGCTTCTAAGGTTTTGGAGCTTAAGAGGTGATGAGTCACTACATAATTAAACCTGATGTGGCTTACGATTTTTTTTTTTCTTAGCTGGCTTTGAAAGGCAAAGAATCTTCCAGTTGGCACTCTCATGGATTGTATTGCATTGAATTGATATAAGCTGGTAAAAGTATAAATGTATAAACCAGGATGAGGGTATTATAAGTAAGGTAATCATGTAAACTTGTAGCAGAAAACTGATCACCTTTCCACCTCCTCCTTTCCAGCAACCATTCCCGCACGAGTCCCTGCTGATAGACCGCAGGGAGCTGAAACTGAGCAATGCAGAGAAGAAAGCTGCAAAGAAGGGCTACGAAGATGAAAAGAGGGCCTCAGTGCCATACACCCGCCCTTCCTATGCTCACTACTACCCTGCCAGTGACCAGAGCCTTACCAACATCCCTGCCTTCAGCCAGAGAAACTGGTTAGTTATTTACTGCTGCAATGCCAATACATATGCTAACAAGCTACTGGAAATGCATTTCTTAAAAAAAGACAAATCATAAATTAAGAGTAAAAAAATAATCTCCGTCTATTCAGGCGTCCTCCCACTTGTACTGAAGAGAAGCCAGTGGCCAGTGTCCGGCCAGTCCAGTCAACTCCAGTTCCTATGTTGCCTCGCCAGGTGTCTGCAAGCTCTGCCCCAGGCAATGACTCTTCTAAATCCAGCCTCGGAGGCTTCCCTGTCAACTGCCTTCAAAAAGCTGGGGTGTTTGTACAGAAAATTGTCACCACCACTGGTAGGCCAATTGTCCATGCATGCCATTTTATCATCATCCTTTCTGTCAATAACAACGATTAATTTTTCTGGATGGTCTTAAACTCGAGTTGTCTTTCTTGGTTACTTTATAGACATAGTGATTCCAGGCACCAACAACTCAACAGATGTCCAGGCCAGGATCACCGCTGGAGAGAGTATCCATGTTATCAGGGGCACAAAAGGTACAATACCAGTTTATTATATGTGGCAATTCTTTTGTGTGTTGGCCACAAAATGCAGCCAATTGTGTGGACGTGTGCTTGTTCCAGCTTCTCAAATTTGAGAATTTGCTGTTTTTCTTTGTCCTACAGAAAATTTTTAAAAATCTTTTGGTGTTTGTGTTGTTAGACAGGTAAAAACATGAAATAATGAGAAAAAAAAACTTGCTATTTATTCTGATTAAAGAGTTTGAATTTAATTCTAATCAACTCCTTGGTGTAGTGACCTTTTTCTTTAACTTTGGCTTTTATAGGGACTTACATCAGGACATCTGATGGCCGAATCTTTGCCATCAGAGCAGCTAATAAGTCCAAGACAGTGGAGGAGAGTTCAGCAGCACCACCCAAAGGTAGGATGATTCACTTACAAGAACGCCTCTAAAAACATGGAACCCTAGTTATTTACATACAACCTCAGAGAAATAGCGCTATGATATTGCTAACTTTATAGTATTCTTTCAGTAAACTGAGCCTGTGTTGATGCTTGATTTCTTCTATAGCTTAAATCCAGTCCTTCTTTTCTATTTTAGACTCGCAAGCACCCCCTCCAGAGGTTTCCACCCATGTCAGTAATGGTTGCCTGTCACCCAAGACTGTGCCCCGCCCTGTTTCACCTGACAGCCCAGAGATCGTTAACGAGTTGCAGTGCTACATGGGTGGCACAGGAGCTAGTGCAGCAGCAGGCTCCAGTGTTCAGCCGCCAGAGAGCAGCATGAGCAACCTGCCCTCCACCAAACTGGTTCAGACCAATGGCAGCAGTGGGAGCGGTTTGGCAAGTGGAAATTTGAGCCACCATGATGCCTGTGTGACTAATGTAATTCAGCCCAACATGGATGCCACTGCCGCCCAAGACCTAAGAATGGGCTCCAAGCGCAAAGCCTCCACCCCATCCCTGGATGAGCGGGCCAGTAAGCAGCCTTCTGCCAGCAAGCACTCCTCAGCCCCTCTGCCCTCACAGGGCTTCCCCTTCACAGGGGGTTATGGCCTCCCCCCTATTGGTCTAAATTCTGCCATGCTGGGTGGTTCACTGGGGCATCCGCTCTTCATGGGGGCAGGCTCACATTACTTCCAGCCCCCCCACACTCAGCTCAGCGACCCCAATTACATGTATCCAGATCGGCATGGGTGGAACATGGGTGGAACCGGCACTGTTTCCACTTCCTCTCCCTGCTCTTCATCGACAACAACCACTGCTCCTGCTGTCACATCTTCCTCCTCAACATCATCATCCTCTGCATCAGTCAAAGCTGCCAGTTCACTTTCAGGAGCCTTGCCACCATTCATGCTGAGTTCCAACATGGCTGGCATGGCTGGGATGCTTCCACCAGGCTTCCCCCTATCGTATAGTCCATCTCTGGCAAGCCTCTACACCAGCTCAATGCTCCCAGGAGGGGTGTCAGGTCCAGCTGCTACTCCTGGCCCAGCTGGAGCCAGTTTCTTGTCCCAATACCCTCCTACTGCTGCATCCAGCTCCTCCTCATCTTCCCCTTCTTCCTTCTCCCCCTCAGCTCAGTCTGAGGGCCAGCGAGGCTCGGTTCTGGTGAACAGCAGGAATGTTAGCAGCATCAGCAGTTCAGATGATGATGATGATGTAATTGAGGTGAGGGGACAGTGACAGAAGAATGACGTGGTTTCTTGAGAATGCTTTCAGAAATTGTAATAGTCATCAAAAAAAAGATGAAACCCTATTTGCCAGTATGCAGGTTTCTAAGAGTCAAGGTCAAGAAGAAATGAAATGGAAAAAAGTGACAGACATTTAATGTGTTGACAACTGAGCCTCTGCTGAAGTGTTTCCTCTGAACATCTCTACTTGCCTTGAAGAAATGGTCTGAATGGGGATTTAACAGAGACTGGACAGAGAGTGATAACCTTGATGCTGAATATCAGAAAAATCCTGAGAGAGGCTTAAAAACCCTCCAGAAGGAGGGGGGAAATGAAAATCTGAGGACTTTGGGCTTCCAAATGTTTTTTTTCTTGTCCAATGCTGGCATTAAAATGCTTATCACTGGACTGAGTACTGCTGAGTATGGGCCTGTAGTGACCACAAATGGCCACTAGTTGTACTGTTGACTTTTAGAGATTCTAGGTCTGCAGCTTTGCTAAATGTCGAGACTTTTGCTTTCAGCTAATTAAAAAGATGAGGCAGAGTTGCTTATAAAACATGTTTGGCAATTACATTAGCTGGTAGCACAGTTTATTTCATAACTGATGGTATTGTCTGTCACTTGTTGCTACTGAATATTTCTTAAAACGGCAAAAGAAATGGTTACAAGATCACACAGAACTTTTAGAGAGCATTTTTGACTGAACGTAATAATAACTCACTGCCAGGACAGGCGTATTGTAAGATTTTGTTCTTGAAGGAAAACACTAAAGAAATGGATCATATTGAAGAAACAGTTGTGCTTTGAGGATGAGGTTAAAGATATTTAGTGAAACTTTAAAACTCTAATGAAAGAATGTATGCTTAATCAAATGCCTTTACACCAGGCCTTTTTGAAAAGACTCCTTCTATTTAGGCATCAGATGTGGGAAGATCTGATTTTCTTTTTTCTTTTTTTTTTTTTCCTTTTTGTGTGTGTATTTTGTATTCATGTCATCTATGATATGCCT
>VUQS01002880.1:0-10890 GCA_015108495.1 Heterochromis multidens
CTGGAATCATACATGTAATCAGATTTTGGATTTGTGAGAAATAAACTGACATACTGTAGAGTGGTTTGAGAAACACTGATAGACATGCTGCTTTTCAACCAGTTTACAAAGCTCTAATCTCTGTGTATGCAGGCCAACAGTATACAATGCTAGGTTTCAGAGTTACAAGATGCGCCTTGCAAAAACTGAACAATCATTTTCATAACAGATCTTTGGTAAATACCAGCTATATGACACCATCTGATGAGCTCACGTATTTAGAAACAAAGCAGCTTGAAGAAAACTCGTCAGAAATTGTGGTGGTTGTTTTTGTACCCACTGATGGAACACATGAGCAGGCAAAGGGACAACAAAACTTGTAATTTTTCAGTTTTAGCCGGTAATGTGAAGGAGTATATCCAGGTCTGGACTGGGCTGGTCTAAGTGATCTCTTCCCATCCGAACTACACCACACACTTTCTGTGTACAACTAGCTGAAGTTTGTTGGGGAGAGGGATCCCTTAGGCTAAGCATGACCAACAGCATGTCCACGCACTGGAGGGAACGAGGTGGCAGGGATGGTTCGGATCCAACGGGAGGTCATCAGTGTCACAGACAGGTTAGACTGGCCTCTACATCATCCCCAACTGCATTAGCGTGTTGGCATATGCCATGGGCTTGACATTCGGATGAGGCTGTAAAAGGAGATAAGAATTAGATTTGGATTTGACAAGATTTTTAAAACTCTTAAGTTAACTCCCCTAAATACCACTTGTCAAACTTTCAGAAGTTAATTGACCCCACTGCTCATCTCACGGTGTTATGATTTCTAATACATCATCAAAAAAGCAGTTTCCGTTAACAGGAATAGAAGCAATAGGAGCAAATAGGCTAAACGTGAGGGGGAAGCTCCCAGCAGATGTCAATGTAACACTGTGCATCAAGTTCTTGGTTAAAATATCCACTTGTTAAGTGATGTAATATCAGTGCTGTTTCTGGGTTGCTCATCTTTTTACTCTTTCTTGATGAGAATCCTGAAGTACTTTTAAGCTGTTATTCTACCCCAAACAGTTTTCTATTAGCACTATTCTTTAAAGTAACAATGACCACTCTTGTTTGGTGTATGGTGCCATCTGAGATATTTCTTCCTTCTGTCACATGATGGCACTTGTCTCTGTTAATTAGGGACCCACAAGTGATGTACCTCACTGACAAAACCTCAACATGTACTTTAACAATTTACCCCTCATGCTTAATCTTTCAGAAGAGTTTGCCTGTGATGCTATATTTATAAAATAACTATATATATATATTAAACTCAAGATCACAGGACACTGACCACAGCTGTGAACTGGTGAAATTCTGGTTTGAGGTCTGATCCCCTGAGGTGGATATATGCTCCTTTGTTTCCCATCTGATCACTGAGAAAAAGGCAGAATACAACAGTTAAAATGTACCACTTCTGTAACAGTTAACTCAACACTTAAGTTTGCTAACTTGATTGCATACCAGTAGTTGGGTGCTGAGAACACGGTGATGCACTTCCCTGAGTGAGTGACCTCATACCCCTCAGTTTTGACCTCATGACTACGCACGATGAAATCCAGCTTGTTCTGCTCCAGGAAGCGCTCTGTCACATCGGGCCCGAACTGACAGCTCACTCCTCTCTTACTGATCGACCGGCCAGTCTATGTGACAGCGAGAGAGAGAGACAAAATATAAAACTGCTACTGACACAAATAGAATCCAGATTTGTGGGAAGCACTGAATTATGCTTCAATGTAAACCTATGGGAGAGAACTGACCTGTGGTTGTGGATCTGACCAGAGGAGGTCACACATAGGACCTGTGAAAGAGTGGGAAAAAGTGTTAAATTCTACCTGCATCCCTTCTAAAGGTTATTTCTTATAGCAGTTTATACTGATAATGAATTAGGAGTCTGGCGCTACCTGAGTCTGGAGGCTGTCTATTCCTGTCAATCTTCCTTAGGTCATCCAATGTGACACCATCTTCACTGAACAGTCCACCATGCATAACCTGAGATGGAGAATTTAATTAGAACTGTGAGAACAGCAATAAAAACATGAAACCCCTGTGCAAAAAAGTTTGAAAAGTCCTTAATAATAACAGCAGTGATCAGTAAATTATTTTATCAGCAGCATAGAAAACCTTAAGTTCCACACTATTTAAAAATCATTTCAGAAGACAAACTGGCTTTAAAATTTTATTATCAAAGGGGGAGAAAAAAAATGATGGACATTAGCATAATCTTATATACTTTTAAATCCATTCAAAAACACACGATCATTTTGAATCAACCTTAAATTGAATGACAACCAGAAGAATTAAACTGAGACTGCATAAGATCCCTACTTCTACCAAACACAAGAACACCTTAAGCACAAATAAATTAATCTCCACTATTACCCCTTTCAGCTCACACTGCCAAAGCTTACCAGTACTTTATTGTTGATACACTGTGCAAGAGGAAGCCACTGGAAGACCTCGCTGAAAAGTTGAAACATCTGGGCTGTATACTTGGCTTTGACCTCGCCTTCAAATCCATACATCTGGTTCATGTTGTCCGTCTCATGGTTACCTACGGATTTAAAAGTGGTTACTGCGGATTGTACAAGACTCTTAAAAATTTTAATAAGTCAGTATAAAGGCTGTAATTTAACTATGGAAGATAAAATGGCCAGTAAATGACTGAGTATTGCACTTCATAAGTATTTTCAGTTACCCTCTACAGAATATAATGAACCTTCACCAACAGGTCGCAGCATTTCACCCCCTATTTAAAAGGCTCTGCCTTTCACCACATTGCCGTTACAAATTAGAATATGCTCTCAGTATCTTGCATGGTTAGATAAAGGTTGCACTGACTTGTTGCACCATCTTATGCCTTAAAGTACTGCCTGACCCTAACCCAACTTTAGTTGTTTCTTTTTCAACACAATACACAGACATTTTGGACATCAAATCATAGCAGTTATTTCTTCCTATTCTATTCTATTCTTCAGTTAACTGTGAAAGGTTTTAAACTAATATTAAATCAAAGGCCTTTACATTAGATGCCTTTAAACTCAATGAAAACAGACATGTAACTAGCATCACGCACAATATGACATTTGACAGCAGCCTGAGATCCATGCACAGACACACTATGAGTGCTCTCACCTCTAAGCAAGTGGAAGTTGTTGGGGTAGAGGAGCTTGAAGCCGAAAAGGGTAAGAATGACCTCAACAGAGAAAGAGCCACGATCTACAAAGTCGCCATTGAACAGCTGAATGCTGTGGTTAAGCACTATGACGCACAAGTTCTGGATTTGTGGCATCTGACTGTTGCCATTTTAGACAGAGAAAAGTACTGCATTGAACACAAATTTAAACCCCAATGTGTGAGAGTGTCAGCAAAAACAAAGGATACATAGGGGTTGGTGTCAGAAGGTAAGCCGTTCAACTTGAAGATGTTGAGGAGATCATAGTATTGGCCATGGGTGTCCCCACAAATAGTTATTTTTTCTGTCTGTGACAAAGAGAAACAGAACACCTTTAACTGAGTTCAAAGAACAGAGAACTTTATAAAATGATCATGAACAATAATCTACCAGCTGTACTCCCATTATGGACTGTGATAGAGTTAGCAATCAAAGAATATAACTCTAATGTTGCATTCACTGTTTGTGAAGTAAATAACTTCACTAGTGAGTATCTGAAGAAAAATCCTTACCTCTTTTAACGTGATTTCAACAAGACTTGGTAGTTTTGATAGAACATCTTTAACTTGCACCAAAATCTGGGAAAAAAAAAAAAAGAGAGAGAAATACAACACAGTTTAATTAGAGGTACAGATGTGTTTCCTGGACTAAGTTTACTGTCATATGAATAAACATGTTTACCTGATAAGCACACTTTCTGTGCAGTTTCTTCTGATCTTTGAACCAATCCATCATCTCTTTCATGAACTTCAATGTGACCTTCCCATCTTCAAGTTTGGGGCCTGCATAGTCGTCCTCAATTGCTGCACAGTCAAGAATAATATGATTCACATCACATCTTTCACACCAATGCATTGTAATACCTTTTGTATTAAATATTAATATACCATTGTATATTCTTCTAATAAGAAAACAAACTTACTCATGTTTTCAATGTCCAGAGAGTCAACAACAGATTTTTTTGTCTCATCGCTGGCAATGGCTCTCTCAAAAGCCTTCTGTTTCACAATCTTGTTACATTCTTGATACTTCATCCTTGCATCCTTGTCATTCGGTCGAACCCTCACTACCTATTATCAGGACAGAGAAAAGATAAATAAATAAACACCCTGGTTAATCTTTAACTGGCATTAAAGAAGACATAGGGACAGGGACTTTGTGTAGCTGCAAAGCAGAGGATATAAATGGAAACAGAAGCACATAAAGGATCAAATCTCTCAGTTATCATATGTAACAATAATTTCAGTCACACCATGTTCTGTCCCATACGCATTTTAAGAGTTACATAAATTTAAATCTAGCCCCAACCCTTCTTTGCTTCATAAAAATTAAGACTCCTTTGGAAATATCATGGTTAGTGATCTGGCTTGTGCAATAAAAGGAGACTAAGTCTGAGCTTTAGAGATCCCAAAGCCCTATCATTATATTTATATTATATTGCTTATTATGAGGAAAGCACAAACCACATTAACTGTGGTATGAAAGCCTTCAAACCAGATCTAATTGGCATCATGACTAGATTACAGGATAATCCCCACGTGCTGTTAAGGCAACACAAAGAGCCTAACTCGTGGTGACAGAGCAACAGATGGAAATGTAGAGCTCTGGCCTTTAAGAAAGTCTAGGTTCTGTTTAAGGTTTAGACTGCATGGCAGCTGAAATGATGCATCTCCTAATAATCAAAGACACCATTACTTCTTACCGTCTCGTAGTCCTTAAGTGCAGCCTTAAATTTTCCCAGTGCCATGTTGGAGGTGGCACGGCGGTAATATCCTTTAATGTAGTTTTTGTCTACCTCCAGGGCCTTTGTGGCATCTGCCAGGGCATAACCATAGCACTCTGTGCGTAGGTATGCCAGGCTTCGGTTGCTGTAGTAGATGGCATTGGATGGATTGAGCTCCAAGGCTTCTGTGTAGTACTTGATAGCATTTTCATAGTCTTTCTCTGAAGAAAGAAAAGAAAAAAACAAAAGTCACATTTTAAGTGGATCAACACTGTCAGTGACAGTAACGCTTAAGATAAAATGACTTCTGAAAATGTTTATTAGCTTTCACTTTTATTATGTACATAACGTTACTCCAAAGGATTTTGTAGCTATTTCATTATTACTGAAATTATTAAATTGGTGGTTTTATTCAGTATTTATTGTATTAATATTGGGTGTGTGATATGTTTTTTAGAAAAGTTATAGGAATGCAGATTATTATTTCAATCTCCATACTACAGTCAGTAAATCCAGTAAAGGTAAGCTTTACCACAACATTAGAAATAAAAAATCATTTGGGCTCATGTTATTACAATATTTCAGTTCCAAGCCACAAACACATCTGTGTGTACAATTTTAAGAAAAATGAATTTATTAGAGATAGGGAAAATCATCCTTTGATCCCACATACTGTTAAGAGATAACCACTAGTAACAAAACTGTAAAAACTGCAATGGCACACGTTTAGCAGTCTATATCACTGCCATGATACATGGTGTACTTCTTCCTAGGGCTGTTCAACTATAGCTAAAATAATAATCAAGACTATTTTGGTCAATCACAATTATTTAACACAGTAACTCTTTTGAACTTTTTATATATCACGTGCTTGGTGAACTTGTAACAAAAATTGTATTTGTTGTTTCTCGCCAAACTCCCTGAAACCAAAGTGTTTATAAGCTGCTGAACCGGTTTTATCTTTCTCGCTGACCAAAAAAGATCTCTATTTTCACCATCTTATTTCAAGCTGGCCTCCCAAAACCTCTTGGAGAGTACGTCTTGGCTTTTAGAGAGGGAAGAAAAGTGCATCATTGTAAAGGAAAGCGGCAGACTTTTACCACAAGACATATGAAAGCCACAATGTGAAGGAATGCAGCACAGAGTTCTTTTGTTTGACTTTTTTATGATCTTGTTTTCGTAATTGTTGGACACCATAACTGTAATTGATTATACATTTCAATTTACATTTAATTGCACAGAAATGTCAGTAAAATGCAAAAAGTTCCATTAGGTAATATCACACAGACTCACTGACTTCACTATACGAGAGCCAGTAGTATAATCACCCCTCAAAGACTCATTCTGACCCAGGAAAAGCCTTTGCATGTATGTATATATTTAATTACTAAACACTATTTAACCGTTCATATCCTTCACAAGCATACAACAAACTAAATCAGCTTTTACAAGTCATTTGATATTTACATATATACATATAAATTGAGAGCAAGGGTTTTCTTGCACACACAAAAAGACAAACAAGGAGATTTTGGCCTTCTTCTTTTCTTTGTTAGTGAGGTTTCATTTACCAAATGGCCAGAAATCACATGAAAATGCAAAGACTTGTGTTAAGTAAAATAACAGACTCACAGACACAAACTATATGCGAACCAATTGTGCTTACATGCGCATATATACAACTAAGAAAACAACACTGCCAAAACGTACTAGTTCTACAGGATAATCTGACACCAGAAAGAAATATGTCTTACATTAGGAAGGGTAATGGGACTGCAACCTCCGGGAGTAGATGCTGACATCATTTTATGAATTATAAACCAGATAAACACCATCCTGCCCATCATATAACAGACAGTCTTTCCTTTGCACCTGCTCTGACTCATCTGTGTCAACCCCGCAGATGCCGTTGTAGTTTCCTTATTAACTAGCGACAGACAGACAGGTCGTGGGCGTGAAAAATACATTCTGGGTAATGTACTTAAAACAGAATGTGAGTGACGGCTGATAAGTTCATCTGCATGTACCACACTTTACCACTGCGTTCAAGCTGAATGTTACTAATATACATTTACTAAGTACTTTGAAATCTGCCTAAATTACCAAGCAATCACAGCGCAGGCTGCACAGCGCACACCTTCACTTTCGTTATCTCCACGTCCTGAACGGAGACGCAACGTGACTACCTCGTTTCAATACTTACTGTATGCTATTAATAAATACACTCCAGTAACTTTAAATCTAACTGCATCTCCAATAAACAGACAACAGTGATGTTATAGTGAACATTAAGAAGCTGCTGTCATGAGTTGGAGAAGCTTTGCTTCCGCAGCCGCTGGCTAACAGAAAACTAGGAGGTGTAACTGAGCCTCACTTTAAACTACAACACTAACCCGCTACAGGCGAACAGATCAGTGACCGCATGGTCATAAACCTTACAACCCCGAGGGAGCGGATAATGGGAGGAGGTCGGCGGTAATAAACAAGACACGAGTGACGGCATGGGTTAACATCGGCGCTGTGCAGGGGCTGCTAGCGATGATGATGATGATGATGATGATGATGATGAACAGTACCGCGTATCCCAATGAATGGAGCTCGCAATTAGCATGCTTCCTATGCAACGTTAGCTTAGCTTCACATTTGCGACCGGCTTTGCTTGAGCTGTACTGCAACACAGTCACGCCGCTGCTAACTAGTAGTCACAGCGTCAAATGATTAAAAGTGTTGAAAAAAGCCTCTGACTTGACAGGTGTCAGAAATTACCTTTAAAGTACTTATTCGCCTTCTCCTTGAGTAGCTCGGCATCATTGCCTCCCTCCGCCATCTTCTTCTCACTGCCGTTTTCCGATATGTGCGCCATTGGGATGGACTGTCGTAAAGGTCGCAACGTTAGGTGTAGTTTTTACCATTTGTCATGTTGTTGGTCGTTTCACTCCCGCGTGTGACGCTGCGAAAAATGCTGTTAAATATAATTATTGAAGCGGTGAGTAATGTTAAAAACCTTTTATTAACGTGTAGAAAAACAAACTACAACATGTAACCCTTGCATACTATTTGGGTCAAATTTGACCCTTTATGACATTTGACAGCAGTAAAAAAAAAAAAAAAAATACTCTAAATTTTATTCTTTTACCCTGAAATTTGATGACTTTTCCTAAAATGGCCTAAAATACACACAATGAAAATGTTTTTATATTTTATACTGTTGTACAGGTACTATACAATGTTTTTGCTTTGAGGCTGTATCTGATTTTAGATCCTCCAGTATGGCTCAAGTCAATGAAGAAGGTGGCTGTCATGAGAGCTGTCGTGTTCCCATCAACCTGCTGCTCTTTGAAGGATCACGTAGGAATCTCCAAACAGTGAAATAGTAAAACAGTGATCATGGGGTGGCAGGGACTTATACCGTCACCTGAGCAGCCATTTCAGTGAGTGTGGGAAACATGCAAATCCTATACACCTAAGGCTTCCTACCACTGCTTTGAATGCACAGACTTAGTTTGCAATAAGCAAGTTTCATGCTCTAAGTGTTAATATTGAATTATTATTGATCATTATAAATGGCAGTTATGAGGATTTTTTATGATACAGAAGTGAGGATGGTGTTTAATGGTGTTAATGGTTATACATGGTTATATATAAATGGTTATAATAAATCCTAACAGTATTACAATATTCACTGTTTTTTGTGGATTTAATGAAATAAGCAGATGTTACATGAGCTGTCACAGCTTCTTTCCATCCTTTAGACACTTTAAAGCTAGTATGAAAAGGTAGAATTCAGTGAGTGAATTTAATCAGCATCATCACCTTAAATTTAAATTGGTCTGGTACCCTTGATGTAACCTAACATTGACAATGAACACCACAGCCACTCTGCACCAGTCCAACATAGAGCATTACTGTAAACTTCTCCACAGTACTACAAACTAACTAGTGTACCCTGCACTAAACGGCTGAGTCTTCTCATTCAAACTTTGATTAAAACAAAATTATGCTTCCATTTGTTTTGCAAAATGTTGTATAAAAACATAATTTCAGCAATCATGTATAGATCCAATATCTGATTAAAAAAACTCTAAAATAAATGTGGACATTATGCTTTAGATTTCAAGTTTATAAAATTTAACTTGCTGAACAATCCTTACCTTTGAAAATATCCTCCCTTCTCATGTCTTGTCTTTCTTACATCTTTCTCCATCTCTGAGCCCATCATACATTAAAGTCAACTCAGCAGCTGTATTTAGCTGGCAGACACATTTTGTGACAATCTGCACAGAAACAGTTTGTGTGTTTGCTGTTGAGCTCTTTGAAAAGCTCCATTTTAAATTACCTGTCCTTCAGTGAAGGGTATCCATACTGTAGAAGTTATTGTCTGGGTCTGAACTTGGAAGAAACTGTCACTGAAAATCAATACAAAGTTGTACTGAGTGATCACATCTGTCACATGATAATGGGAATGGTCTCTTCCAGATGACAGTGGACCTTTAGGCCATAATGGGCAAGTAAATGTTTTGATCAAATGAGTTAATCACATTCTTTGGTCTTTGCAGTCACCTAATCTCAACCCTACTGGACAGATACTGGGAGATTTTGTTCCAGTGTACAGAGTGATATGTAACACGTTCTAAAATCTAACATATTTGTTTAAGAGGGAATATCTTGAGGAATATATTTTGGAAGAATTCTGTGGTCCAGTGGGACTGCAAAGAATAGAAGCATCATTGTGAAAGCATATTGAAGGTGTTTTGGCAGCACAGGAAATCCTCACAAAGATGTTGCATAGTAGTTTTTCTTTTTGTGTGTTTGTTTGTTACAAGTCTGTATAGTGACTAAGTTTATTAACCAGCAGGGGTCAGTAAATACCTTCACTGAACTACACATAAAACCGGTTTGCTTTGTAAGCATACTAAAGACTCGTGAGGTTAACCATTAAAATTTTAAGATGATGAGTAATTTGTTTCAAAAGAATAATTAGTGAAAGATTGACTTAATGATTCATGTGGGGGACAATTTTCCCTGGCCTGTCTGGAATAATTGCTTTAAATACCTTGTCTTTAAATCTGTAGCTGACTGAGATACAAAAAAAAAAATTCCCATTTAATAAAATGTTGGCTCAGGTAACAAAAAAAGTACAGCCTCAGTCACAATTACTTTTGTTTACCTTACAGATGCCTCCAGGCTGGTTGGAGTCTACGTTTCCTGCTGTCACTGTTGGATGTACACAACGAGATACAACAATGAGGGGACAAGGCACAGGTGCACAGCTCCACAACTTTATTCACTCACACATGGCATCTGATGCACCTCAGCCTCATATAATTGATTTGTAAAGTATCACGCAAACTCAAATAGAGGCACCTTTCCTTTCCCAGTAGCAGTGTCTGTAGTCACTCAGTGCTGCAGATCAGCGCAGTCAGTGACATCTGTCTTGTGTAACAGAACGTCAGTCCATTCAGATATAGGTTTGTGGTTTGGTCTATTTGGGTTTTGGCTGGTTAGGGTTAGAAGTTCAACATAACTTGACATGTTGAAGAAAAGCATATGACACAGAGCATACAGCCCAGTCCAGTCTATTGCCTTGACTCACAAGCGACGTCCCGCCGTGAAGAGTAAGAGGCCAAGTACTTGGGTGACTCACCGTCCGTGACCTCTGCCGTACACTTACTAACCTCAGAGTGTGAGTTCACTTTCTCTTAGCAAGATTACCAGTGACTCGCCTGCCTTTAGGAGCCATAGCGTGTCTAATTCTGTGATGGTTTTACTAGTAGCGCTTGAGGAATGGAAAAAAAAATATTAAAAAAACCACAACAAGCTTGACTGAGTACGAGCTGACGTTACAGCCTTAGCCACACATGAGAGTAAACGCAGACAGTGAGTGGGAGAGACAGTGTGGGAGGGAGAGAGGTAGAGAAAGTCTGGTTTAGTGGGAGGAGGGAAGAGGGAAATTGCTGTCCTCTCGGGT
>VUQS01002880.1:10910-51513 GCA_015108495.1 Heterochromis multidens
GCTGGCTCCGGGGGGGGGGGGGGGGGCGGGGGGGGGGGGGGGGGGGGGGGGGGGGGGGGGGGGGGGGGCGGCGGGGGGGGGGGGGGGGGGGGGGGGGGGGGGGGGGGGGGGGGGGGGGGGGGGTCCTGAGAAAGTTAAAACAAACACAAACGGAGGAGCACAGAGATATACGAGCAACCAGAGACAGACACCAATGAAGGTCAGTGGGAATGTGAGTGACATTCCAGGGCCGCAAGCCAATGAATGATGAGGTCTCAGAGAGCGTGGAGTATATTGTTACATAGGCTTGTTCCCGACCTTCTTAGTGTTTATTGTTTTGTAGCACATAAGACCACTGCATAGTGAGTGTGTGAGAACCCCCCCTTTAACTCTTTTATTCCATCTTTTCAGACCTGGCCAGTATTATGTATAAGTTGAAAAAGCAACAGTTTTTTCTGCTCCACTCTGTCCAAATAATTCACTAATGAGCACTCGACTTCAGGGAGTCTGTGGGGGGGCCACGCTTATTTGAACCATGTGTTTTTCTAGTAGGCAGGGCACAGGACTTAAAGACAAATTAAAGATAAATTGTGAAAAAAAACCCCATGAGTTTCAGCTACCTTCCTAGTTCTCATTTCCATCGTGCTTAGTTTAGACATTTGGTTCGACTGTAACCTGCTGTTTTTTTCTGACAGTGTGTGAGTCATAAATTGCAGGGATTGCCCACATTATACAGCAGCATTACAACGTCTCCTGTTGATTGGTATAGCCATCAGCTAGTGTGTAAACCAGCATCCCAAAATGGCACTTTGTGCCTTAGGAAAGGCGATGGAAATTTTATGTAAATGGAAAAGAAATGTGATGCATACCTGCTTAAAAAAATCTGCTGGTGCTTTACCTTTCCACATTAAAACCTCTTCTGTTTTCTCCTGTGTTTCTTGGACTCGTAACCAGGGTGGTTAGGGTGGAGACTGGAGGAGGGTATAGGAAACGTTAGTGTTTATATTTTGTTGAGCATCTGTTTACATTTCTTGCAGTGCTCTTCTAAGTATAAAATAAGAATCTTACCTTTTAGCTACTTTTTGAATGCTGATGAGTAGATGAATGCATGTTGATGATAGTTTTTTTCTTGTTTTGTTTCATAATTTGTAACTCTTGCATTTAAACACAGATTTTAAATATGAAGTCATTCAAAAGGGCAAAAGATATCTTAAAGATATCTAAACAAATAACAGTATTTTCTGTGCTTGATTATAATGTCTAAAAAAAGATTTTGCTTGTATTTTTAAATAGCTTGACAGACTCTTGCAGAAGGTTTTTTTTGTTTGTTTCTTTTTTAAGTTGTTTCTTTTGACAATTTTCTGATGTTTAAACAAAGAAAATCAATACTTTTTTTCTAGAAATAAAAACTTGGTCATAAATAATGGAAATTAAAAACAGAATAAATGGAAACTCTTTAACTGGGCACTATAATTCCATCCATTTTATTTCCACACTTCAATTTTAAAAAGCTGGGTTATAGGTTTAATATCAGATTTGCCTGTAGAACAAATGACAACATATTTTCCAGTAAAACAAGCAGTTTTGACTCATGAAACGAATACACTATGGTTAGTTGCATTAGCCACTGAAACCACTACTCCATACCTGAGTGTAAGCCCACACACAGCCTGAGTGGAATCAATTCTTTATGGTGGAAATGTGAAGCAGACTATGGGAAGCTGTGTTTTTAATGGCTCATACTCAGCAAACCCCTCCTGTTTGACTGGCACCACAGCCTTGTTAAAGGAAATTTGGAAAATGACTGACTAAACAGATAATTTGTGTAAATAAAAACAAATTGCACGGGGAAGTGAAAGCAGCCCAGATTCCTTAAAAATTAGATAAAGATGAAAAGCGATCTCACAGAATGAACTCAGCTTTTGGCATGAACCTGATCTTTTTGAGGCATATCTGTGGCTATTATGATGATTAACCACTTTGTGTTTCCTACTCCTTTTTTATTTTCCATTGGTTTTCCCTGTGTGTATGTCATTGGTCAGGAGTTTTCCTTTCCATTGTCCTTATATCTTCACCCCAATTCCCTTCAAACGCACCCTCTCCCATTCACATCTAATTTTACCACTATTCCCTCATTTATATACTTTCTGTGTGCCCTTCTTTCTGTCTCTTTTTCTCATTTTGAGTGTTTGATGTGTGCTGGGCACGAGAACAAGGGATCGGATACACACCCCAAACAGGAAATGAGAAATTCAAGCAAATAGCCCGATGTCTGTGTGTCTGAGAGACAAAGACAGAAGCTCATTTGGAGGAATGCAGATAGATAGAGCATAGCAGACAGTGGAGGATGTGAAATAGACATGCTGAATCAACATGCTATGAATGTTTGAGGTGAAAAGTTTGTTATACTCTGTATGTGGGCATGAAGAAAGAGAGAGAAGGAACATCCTCAGTAAAAAGTATTTGTAGACAGTGACCACCCATGATGCTGCTCTTCATCACCCTGTGATATCAACTATCCTGGTGAACCAACCAAGTTTTCATCTAACTGCACGCAATCTTACCTTATTTTTTACCTTTTTAGAGTTCATTGCCAGCTGCAAAGGTCAACAAAGCAGCATTTGTTAGCCCATTTCACCTGAACGTGACACCAACTCTGTGACAGACCCACATCTTACATCTGACAGTAACCTTCTAGCACTTGAGCTCATAAAACAAGAAAGAACCTAAGGATTATCTATCAAAGCGAGAGTGGCACGTAAGCCGAGCAGTTGTGTGACCTGCTGCAGCCCTTTGATCTGGCTCTGTGGTTGTTGTTTTCACGCTAGTTAACGGTAGCGACGACATGTTGTGGCAGCTAGTTTATTTTACATTGCAGGCTGTGCTCCTACTGTTTATGAGCAATGAGCGATTGAGCACAGCACACATGGTTAGGCTTTCCCACAAAAAGGAACCAGCATCATAAGTGACTCAGGATGTCTGGGTACACACATTCTGACCATTTGATGACTATGGGACTTAAAAGGAAAGGAAGACTTCAATAGGGCTCTGCAAATAAGGTGGAAAGAGAGATGGGTTGTTGAGGCAATCCACCCCAGACTTCTTCTAATGTGGCTGAATTGTCTCAAGAGGCATGAATAGCAATAACAAACAAGCAAAGAAGCAGACAGTTAAAAGTATTCAAAGCTGTAAATATCTGTCAGTAGAACAACGTTACTTTGCCACCACAGCATTATAGTGTACACACAGATGTTTGTAAGTCACTAGTTAGATATTATAACTTTGCCATGTCGATACCAGCTGTGATGCACAAATGCAGATTGAGAAACCCTGCACAGTGTCTGAAAATATCCAGTCACACATGGGCAGGCCATCCAGGATGTTGTGGGGGAGAGTTTCCTCTTCCTGTTGCTCTTACTGTTGGACTTTCCTGTCAGTTAGCATTGACTACTGGCAGCACTTTGGGAGCCTTCCAGACTCATCCCTTTACTTTTCTTTTTTTTTATATCTCTAGGGAGTACAATTCATTACAGTAAAGTATTAGTTCACATCCTGAACTCTTGGGTGGCCAGGCAGGGGAGGCAGCATTAGATCTAGGTGCTTTTTGCACCAGATGGCCCTTCGCACCTATTTGCAGTGCAGACCAGCGGGTATATCTAAAAGAAAAGGAGGACCACACTCAGTGGCATAGTCACATGTGTTCATCAGGTGGTGTGACCAAAAATCAACCACAGATACCATCTTCCAATTTCTCTCTCGACCTCAGTAGAATGAATCAGACTTTATGATCTTTGTCTTTATCATCAAATAGCTGGCCTTTCCAAATTAATTTAGTCAGAAATACTACTATGGAAGGCATGATGTGTGTGAAACTCTCAGCCATTCCAGTGTATTAAGAGTAAGCTTTTATGATTCAGCAGTGCCAGAGGGGCTGGACTGTGGTGCCGAGGCTAAGATAGACTGGCTTGAATTAGGGCCTTCTTTCAAAGTCTGGGTTTTGTTATACCTGTCTGACACAATTCCTTTTTTTTTCTCAGTGTGTGTTGAGCACATGTGTATATGTAAGGATGTATGCCAAAGCTGTTGTCAGGTCTAATTTTTTGTTTGCTGCCTGTAAGAGGAGGAAGCATGGTTGTTACAGGCTTAATAGAAAAGACCAAACCAGAACACAAAGAAAAGCAATGTTTGAAAAAGCTTTACTTAAATAAAAGCAACAAAGCCACATTAGGAAAAATCCTTCATTAACCCCTTCAGGTATGAATTATTTAAAAAAACAAAAGTTTATTTCAACATCTTTTTTTTAGTACTCACACTGTAGTGGACAAGGAGCATCACCAGTTAACCACCTCCATTATTCAACACTGCCTGAACTACAAGCGTTCTTGTAATTTCTTTAAGTAGTCTTCAGGAATAGCTTTTCAGGGTTCTTGAAGGACATTCTTTGGATGTTGGCTGCTCCCACACTGCTTCAATCGTGTTGAGGTCTGTGGTCTGGGGAGGCCAATCCATGACTGATAGTGTTCCACTGTGTGTTTTTCTGTCCAGGTATGCTTTTATTGCATTAGCAGTGTGTTTGGGAAAATTAAACCGCTGCCAATCAAATGCTTTACATATGATATTGCATGGTGGATCAAAATCTGACTTTTCTGCATTCATAATTCCACCAGTTTTGACAAGATCCCCAACACCACTGGCTGAAATACAGCTTCAAACCATGACAGAGCCTCCACCATATTTTATAGATGGCTGTAGAGGCCCAATGTTGTACCTCTTTCCTGACCTACTCTGTACATATTGATGACAATTTGAACCAAAAATTTCTAATTTGGATTTAATTCAGTGTAAGATCTGTTCTTGTGTAATTTGGCATACCTCAGCATTTTCTCCCTGTTTCCCTTCCCTAAGAATGGCTTCTTGACAGCCATCCTTCCATTGATACCATTTCTGATGAGTCTCTAGCGAACAGTAGGTGGATCAACTGAAGAGCCAGATGTATCTGTTAGGTCTTCTTGCTGGATTTTTTCTTATTTCTTAAGAACATGACTTTCAGATACTGTTTTTCAGGCCTGCCACTTCTTCTTTTGCCCTTCACTTGTCCAGTTTCCTCAAATTTAAGGACACGCTGCATACCATGCCAAGATATCACAAATTTGCTAAGTTGTCTGTTATATGTAGACACAACACTGGTTCATCCTTTGAGTTAGATGTCTTTTTTATGCTTGAATGAGTCATGGGTCAGTGTTAAGTGGCTTAAAAAACCAAACAAACATTACCCTGAAAATGGTTACGTGCAAGGACTGGACTGAAAATGAGTAAAAAACATAGCCAATGCCCTCAAAAAACCTGTTGCTCAAGAGCACTTGAAATGAGGGGTGGCTCACAGCTTTTGCACAGTACAGGATATGCAAATTATCTAGTTAAATTACCACTAATTTGCAGAAATATCCAGAACAATAATTTAAAGCCAGGTTCAGAATTTTTGTTTCTAAGTAATGAAATATTTGAGTCACAATGTTTCACTCTATAAATCTATAAATATACTGTTAGCAGCCAGAAAAAAATCTATTTTGCCATGCTTTAGATGTAAAGTGTTCTATAAATTAGGTTTTGAATATTGTTATTGACAATTTTCTATATCTAGCTCATTGCTGATGATCTAGAAACACTGACTTTTTATAGTTAAATTTTTTTATGCTGGTAATAATATTCAGTAGTACATGATGTACAGCCAAAGGTTTGAACACACTTTTGACTGACACTGTATGAGACTTACAATTTATATAGGTTAAAATTCTGTATAATAATAAAGTCCTGTATGAAAAAGATTTCATTGCTGTCTATTATATAGTAGAATAGAACTTTCATGAAGAAGACCACTTGAATAAAGTGCAGGGATCTCAAAATTGTGCTATACTTTAGACCATGAAACTTGAACTTGAACTTTAAAGAACAGTAAAGTTTAAAAATACTCTGTCTTGTCCTTTTCCTTTTAGTGCATTTTCAGGTGCAGCTTTGACATGTGAGCATATGAATTTTGAAGATCTACGCATCAACGTGTGTCTGAATAAAACATGGTAAATGTGTATTACCATTGCGTGTGAGAGTGCATTGATTGGGAGGAAAAATGAGGAAGGTTTGCATAAACTACAAGTAATTTCTGCCCGCTCCTGAAGTGCCCCAATCACAGGAAATGGGTGTTTTTAGAAATGACTCAGCTAACTTCGACCTCCGCCTCCCCCTAGCTCCCTAACACCCCCACCCTCTCCTTTAGGGCTGCTTTAATTAGAAAAGCAACTCGTTTGTTTTTCTTTGTCTCAACACCCAGTTTTCCCCTCTCTCTTTCTCTGCCTTTTAAAATGAGTGCATCCCAAGTTTGGTGATGACTCACAGCATTTTCCTCCACCCATTGCTCTCATGCACTCTCCATCTCTATGTGTAATTCAGTTGGCCTAGATTCTAAATTTTGCCTTCAGTTCAGGGATGCAAGGAAACAGCTGTCACACAGATTTATGCCCTTATCATACCTGCTCAGGTGTGTTCAATCCACAGAACACTTAGAGCTTGCTCAAATTCACAGTCCAACTCTGTTAATGTCATGCTGGAACGTTTATGTATTTACCAAGGCTCAGTTGCTCAAGGCTAACACACATGCACACACGCACACTTGTGCACCCATCTACTTACACGTACACAAACACTCACATGCTGCTTCAAAGGATAACGTGTCATAAACAGTGGTACTGGGAAGGAGGAATGTGTTGTTCATTGGGGAATTCAGAGCTGGTGGGGAGAGAAAGGAGGGGTGGGAGCATGCTGACCAATGTCCCTCTGAGTAAAGGCAATGGAGTAACAGGCTGCCAAGTTTTTCTCTCTGCCGTCATAACCCTTGCACTCATCAATACAGCTGAGAACTCCACTGACACAGGAGGCCGCAGATCATGGCTGACTAATCTAAAACAGACCCTGTGCAGAGCTAACTTTGAAAACCTCACACCTCCCTAACCTCCCATTTATCCAATAAGAAGAGTCGTATTACCATGTGATTTAACCCAAATTTGTGTGTACATGTTCACGGGATGATATTTCTTTCTGTCCACTGTGTCAGTTTAACGCTAGTGTGTGATTTGTGAGTTCAGTCACACCTCACTTAATTGGAGTCAGCAGCGTTGCCCTTTCGTTACTCTGTGTGTGTGTGTGTGTGTGTGTGTGTGTGTGTAGATGTGAAGGTGTGTGGATGAAGTGATGCAGTGGGATGAGTAATAGTGTGTGAATGAAGTTTACTTCCACTGGTGTGGGTCACAGCTTTAGTTCAGCCAAGCTCACTATGGGGTCTGTAAAGAGATTATGCCCTGTCCGCTCTCCCAGCATGCCTCTGCTCCACTGGTTTCTGAAGCTGCATGGCTGCATGTGTCCAAAATCATTAACTTTTTACTGTACACAGGTGTGTCTTCATAGTGACTGTCCAACCAAAAGTTAACCATAAGGCAAAAAGGTAAAAAAATAAATTAATTAAAAATCCTCAAATTAGAAGCTGGAATTAGGACCTGTATTTTTTATTTTAAAACCACATCAGAACAGTTCAGCTATTCAGTGAATGAACTAAGTTATTGGCTCATGGGAAAAGTGTCACTCAGAGTGGAAAATCCCCTGAAAATAGTGACCAAAACATTGCTTTGCTTTCAATCAACCTTGTTTCCAACAACAACAGCAGGCAGCTGTTTTTACCAAAATAAAATGATTGCAGTACTTGACTAGTAAGTCAAACATCATACAAAAGAGCTGGATATGTACACAACAGATGGTGGAGAACAATACAGAGCTAGCAGAAGAGTGAGTGTTAGACCTACATTATCTTTAGAAATAAACATTTAGACTATCGAGTCCATCTGGTCATTAGCTTGTTTGAGAATTATTCTTTTCCCAAGTAACCAAAACAAAAACAACTGATACAATTAAAATTACTGCTGTGTTCAGATTTTACAAGCCAGCCCAGTACAACAGATTATCTAGATCTAGATTACAAGCATTTAGTTTTTATAGATCCCAGAAAGATGTTCAGAGTTTTTCAGTTATAAATTCATTAAGTGCCAGATGCTATTGCAGTAAATGCTTGATAGTGACTCATCAGGGGATTTAAGGTTCCCTCAAACACCATCCCTCACCAGTTCTCCTCCCCTTTTGCCGTCACCATCACCCACTGGGGTATGTTCCTCAGTTGGGATTGTGAGATTAAACTGCTATTTAGAGGCTGCCTCTCCTCTGGGTGTAGATCCTACTTGGACATTGTTGTTTTTTCAGAGCCCTGAGCCAGGTCCTCTCCTCTGTTTATTACCCAGGGACGTGGTAGCTGTTTATAGCGGCATATCTGTCCCTGTGTGTCCAGACACACACACACACACACACACACACACACACACACACACACAGAGCGAGAAGGAAGGAAGGAAATGGAGGGGCGGTGCCATGAGAAGGAGCCAGTCCAGAGATGTAATTGGTACCTTTCCTTTTTTAGAAAACATTTCTTACTTACTGAAGTCCAGCAAATGAGTCAGGGCCCAGCATGTTTTATAACCACATTCACTGTCATATGGTTTATCATACTTTCCCTTTGTAGACTTGACTTTGAAGAGGTTTTTTTGTTTCTCCTTAGTCTTTGATCCTTAGAATTTTAAGCTATGACGCTAGCTACTGGTAATTTACATGACAAAGGAGCACAGCGACCATCTGGTGAAGTGGAAATTAACTATTCTCATTTGAAAATATTTGTTCTACCCCAGTTACTTTTTACTTTGTACACATTAGTGCTGAAAACTTTTGGGTAAAATGCTAGAAAGAAAATGTGTGTGGTATTTTATCCTCTCTCTCTGTCCCTCATTTACTCACTCATCTTTTTTCATCCCCTATCACTTGCTTTGTGTCATGCAGGTGATAACACAAAATTTTCAGGGAGTTTTCAAAGAGCTGACAGGGGCTAACAAAAAGATTAAAGAGGAAAAGAGAAAAAAGAAAAGGCAAAGCAAGAGAAATGGTCGGCTGACTCAGACTGAGATAAGCATCTACTGCAGGTGTGAAGGAAAGGGATGGCAATAAAGGCTTGACAGGTGGAGAGAGAAAAAGCTGTCAGCTCGTGTCTAACATTTTCCAGTGAACTTGTCAATACTTCTGTAGATCTTTACGCATTGGTATTCTGAGGACTCATAAATCAAAGTTTCATTTATATGTATCAGAACAGTTTATTCAATACTAATTTAGGTAGATCAGTAAAATGTAAATGTAAAGTACAGTTATTTCAAATCCTCTCCTTACAGTGAAACAAAAAATAAGGTAGGGCTAAAAGTAAATAAAATGATATGAAGCGAATGAAAGATCACATTTAAAATTCAGAAAGGTAAAAGGAGTTAAAGATGTACAGAATAGACATGGCAACGTAATTACCCAGTGTTATTTTAAGAAAGAAATCCTAAATTAAATTATCCATGTCTAAAATTGACATGAAAAAAAGCCTTGTATCAAAATGAAAAAGATTTTTTAAAAACTTCACATTGCAAAACTGTCTTTAAACAGAGAGGCATGTTTATTGATGTTTGTGTATTTGTGTGTGTTTGCACACAAATTCAGCACCTGGAGCAACAATGGATTTGAGCAGCTGTGTGTTTGTGAGACAGAGCTGAGCAGCAGCAGGACATCAGGGTCTGTTATTACTGTCGTAGTCAGCTCCGTCTGAGTCCACAGGAATTATACCAGGTCGCTTTCCTGCTCCACTTTTAATGAACAGTTGTGATGGAAGATTGGTGGATGTATAATCGCACATTTCATAGATGTTGTAATAAGACGGAACCCAAAATAACATTTTAAGACCAGCAACATGACTAATCAGCTCACATTTAGCATGATTAGTTTTCATTATGAACTTGGATAAGTAGCACACAGAGAAAATGCTTCAAACGTCATTACATGGACAGAGCCTTAATTTTTTTATGCAGATAAAAGAGGGTTAAACACAGCACATGGATGCAATTAAAGGGGCAGTTGTGTCAAAATTGATGAATAGCAACAACAGAACAATTTTCTTGTTACTCATGCAGTTGTATAAACTCAGCACGTGGACTCTGTTAGTTGTAAAAGAACACCTGCTTGACCTTCAAAAGCTACAGCCATCTGTCTTTAGTCTTCTCTGTTGTGTTGAATTGTGCTGAATTCAAGCCTTTATTTTTCTTTGAATAGACCATATTCTAGGATGTGCTTCATGTTTAGCAGGAGGTGTCAGCAGTTTAATTCAGTCCCTTAAAAAGCCTGAGGGCTTGAGAGGAAGCAGCTGCTGAGAAATGAACATCACTTGGAGGGACAAGGCTACTTACGTTTAACCTCCCTCTGGGGCTGTTCCATTAACACTACAGATAGATTTATGAGTTCCTTGACATTCGTACCCTTTGTTTCATCATCACAAGGGAAAGTGAAAAAAACAAGATTGAAGTTTAAGCAATTTTAGAGTCTAACACTGATCTTGTCTTCTGCATCAGAACTTGGGTTTTCCTTATTTAGGTTGGGCAATGAGCCTGTTTTCTTGGTGGAAAAAAACCCCATTAACATTCCAATTACATTTCCCCTGTCACGATAACACAGTACACATTGTACTTTGGCAAGATTATGATCTGGCAACAGATCACTCAGAATCATTTTGAGAGGTGAGACTGAAGAAGATTCAATTATTTTGATGATGTTTCATTATACTTTGTTTAGCTGCCTTTCCAAACAGGCACTTTGTGTGTTCTTTCATTGGGGGAAAATTGCTGTGCTTTCTGGGTAACATGACCAGCCTCGGAACAAGATAGCACTGATCACTGTCACTTTGTTAACAGCACAAGCATCCCCCACACCAGTCACTAGCACAAAGCTTATGTAAGGCATTTGATGTTGGTGTGCTTGAGCTGTGTCTGTGTGTCAGTGGGTCCAGTGTTCTCATGTGCATGTGCACGGTATGTGTGTTTAATTTTCCATGTAGTCACTGCCCTTAAGTCTGGGACTTACCAACGGGCCTGGACCTGCTCTCCTCATTCCCAATTCAGCCTCATGGGCTGACAATAATCCCTTGAGTACAGAGTGAGAGGGGTGGGGCTAGTAGGGTGGGGGAGTGGTGCACAGAGATAGTATAAAAAACTGGAATGGCATGCATCCCTTCAGGTAAGGCAGTGCCAATAAAGGGACTGTGTGTCTGGGCATTCTTTGCCGTCGGTGAAGCCAAGTAGGACTTGCTGCTCTTCTTCAGTCAGCCCACAGTTGTTCTGAGTAAACAGGTATCCAGTGGTTGTCCAGAAATAGTCCACACGCACCTGGCATACTCCAAACTTTTCCACTGGTCGATCTGTCTTCTGACACTGGAAAGTCATTGTACAAGTGCACATTGTGGTAAAAAAATGGAGTGCTCTCTGAGTGTGACAGCCCCATCGGCAAAGAATTAGATAAAAGACATTGAAAAAGAGAAGCGTACACACTGAAGCGTAGGAGGAAAAGGAGGTGCAAGGGGTGGAGTCCATGTCTGTCAAGTTCAGCAACAACCCTGAACTTCAACCTACTCTCAGTTTCCAATTGAAGTCACAATTTCATATGAACTAGCGTTACATTTTCATCTTATTTTTACCTAATACGACCATACTCTAAACATGTTTTAGTTACCATTTATTGAGGAAAACATGTCTAACCACATGACTGTTTTGAACTTTTTTTTTTGTGATGACAAAGAAAACACTCTGTCTAAAGGATGATGATGAAATTCATGTCTGCATCACTCTGTGTGTTTTGTAAAGTCATCTTATAATTAAAACAGACACATACACATACATGCACCAACAAGTGCAGTACAAACCCACACACACACACACCTAGTCAACACAACTCTCTGCCAAGTGGAAACATCTCGTGGTTTATTTTGCTCATAAAATTTTCCACCATCACGAGATAATTTAACATGTTTATTTCATTTTTTTGTAATATTTACAAATAGACATTTCAAAAGTAAGTGCACCATTAAAAACATAGAAAGCTAAAATAATGTGTTGGTTTTATTCCTATGCAAGTCATAGAAGCCAGATCAATTCTTGAGTTATAAAAAAAATCACATTTCAGATGAAAGTAAAAACTTCTTTCTGAAACCTCCTGAAAAAAAGCAATAATTTACCATGACAATTAAAAAAAAATAAAATAAAATAATGAGTCTGAATGGCTTTCCTCATACCAGCACTTCCACCACGTGCCCGTCTGTAGACAACATGTATGGTGGTAAATCCCCAGTGGCATAATGATGTCATCACTCTTACAATAGCTGATATTACCTTTGGCTTTGAAAGGCCAGTTGGTTTCAAGGCCAATCTGACATTCAGTTATGAACATTATGAACACAAACATACTGATAACAGGCATTTTAGAAGTCACATGGGTTGAGAAAAACAAAATAAAACTAATGGACGGTTCCCGTGAAATGAAAGTCCAGCCTTTCAGTCATAAGGGAATTTCCCCAGGTTGGACTATCCCTGTTTGTTTTTTTCTGTCCCTTATGATGTAGCCATCTGAAAAACACCCACAGCATTATCTTCGAGGAAAACCCCAACAGCTGTGGTTTTCAACCTGGAATTTAGCACCTTTCACTATGACCTCTGTAGGAAGATGGTGTGGCCAACTGCAACGTCCCACATTTCCATCTCTGAATACGGAAATTCTTCCATCAACGTTCATTATTGTCCTCATGCTTTTTCTTTTTTTTTGTCCAACTTTTTTTGTCTTACAGCAAACTGACACACTTTTGTATGTTCATTATTACTTCTTTACACACCTGTCAGTGCAAGAAATAAATTAATTCATTTCAAGACAGACATTTTTACTATTGCAAGGAAAATGTATATACAAAAAACTATGATCTTTAATATGTAAAAAAAAGAAGTCCATGGCTTGATATGCATCAGATGTGACAACTGAAGGCTTGTAGGAGAAAAGCTTTAGATCCTGATGCCTTTAAATATTTCGTTCCCATTGTCCACATTATCTCAAATTCTCACACAACTTCTTCTATCCCTCTATGTTTTGAGAGGAGGCGGAGCTGTGTGCCATTTTGTATTTTTAGCTACACTTGCAGGATTTCACAATCATATTGGACAGCTGCTCCACCTGAAAGTAGAAAATAACAGCAATGTGATAAATGATCTCTAAATGTTGTTTTCACATAAAATGTTCTACAAACATTTCACCTTAGAGTGACTGCAGTATAGATACCTTGTGTTGCCTGCCCACGTAGTAGATGATTGGCAGAGGCTCTAGTGTCTGTGGCGCACAGCAGGGCTGGGCAGAAGCTCCTGGGTTATGATGTTTATACAGAGCCAGAATCTGTAGGCAAAATGGATGATGAATTTCACCACCAAGAGCACATGCACCAAAGTAAATGTAATACAAAAGCACTAAATTTCTGAGAATTTCCAGACAATCTTAATATAAACCACAGTGTTGCTTGACCACCCAATACTTAACTTATTTAATACATTTTTACACATATTTGTAAATAAAAAATCCTAACTGATTATTGTGCTCAGAGATTCCCTTAGGAGTGGAAAAGAACATTTCATAGTTTTATTAAGTGTTGTTTCAAAGGATATTTAGTTTTTTAAAACATTAAAGAACTCAAACAAATAACTGATGCATTTTCAGACATCACTGATGCAAAATGTTAGTCATTATTTCAGCTAAGTGTCTTTCAGCCCTAACCTTATCAGAAAGGAATACCAAACATTAGGCAAAATGAAAGCTTTCAGCTGCTCCCTTATTCACCACAGCAGGTAGCTCTGCATATTTTGATTTTGGCAAAATTTTTATGCTAGATCCCCTTCCTAATGCAACATGCAAGGGATTTGTGTCTCCTCTTGGTCTTGAACCGGGGACCATTCATGTGTTAGGCAAATGTGTAAACTAAGTGTATACTGTGAATAGGTTTAAACCCTAACTCTATGAATAAACTTTTTTTTTAAACTGGCATCAGAATCAGATCCTCATTAAACTAATAGAGTTCGTCCTCAGGGTGATTTAAATGTCTGTACCAGAATTCTTGATAATCTGTTAAATTTAGATTTTTCAGTTAACAAAATAGGATATTTCTAGAGCTGTGTTGCTAATACAGCTAAAAATGTCTGTTTTGGTATTAGTCAAAGTCATAGTGCAAAATTTTTTGAATTAGGTCTATAAGTAATGAATATTGGTATTAAGAATAATATGTCAACATATAAATATAACATTGTCATTAACATTTTTTTCTCATTAGTTAATTAATCGTGTAGTCTGCGTAATGAACTAGAATTAGAATCATTGCCATGTGGTTTTATGCCTTGCCAAACAATCAGGTTGCAGTTTTACATCCATTCCTGTAGTTAGAAAATGTGAACACTTCATCATTTTATTCTACTACTGAAATTTTGCCATTTTTAGCATAAGAATTTTACAAGTTGTGGCCAAAACTTTTTTTTTAATGACATTGACCTTGACTTTTAGTGTCAGATTCTTTTGCAAGAGTTCAAGAAATTCCTTCCTGGGGTTCGGAAGATATGATACTCATGAAAATGAGGTAGACTTACAGAGATGTGGACAATCCAAAAACAGGAAGACTTTAGCCACAAAATTGGTGCTAATTTTTCTGGACCCTTGATTCTGTTTTCTAACAGCAGCGTCATCTCATGTTTAGGTTCCAGGAAGCTGGTACTTAATAATTTATCATTTAAGGACTTGACTCTGATGCACTCTGATACATCATAGAGTGAATCCACACTACTGTAGTGCGAATCAAACTGTAAACAAAAAAAAAACAAACCAAGGTGGATTGCACACTATACCTGAGAATATTTGTTTTCAGCATCCCAGATATAGGTGCAGGACCCCATGCAGTAGTTGGCATAGTAGCCCGTTGGCTTATGGATCCACTTCCATCCTAGATCTTTCCTGAAGTCAATGTACAGTTTCTTCAAACAGCAGTTGTGTGATTGGCTGCATAAGAGAAAACAGTGTAAAGATGTGTGATGAGATGGTGCAAAGATTTTTAGACTTTAGATACTATAGAAGGTACATGTCAAATTAAGTTAGTTTTAAAGTTGTAGGAGGATTGTTTTAATATACAAATACATGGAATGTCAGGACACAACATTACACTCCATTTCACCCTATGGCCGGGCCTTGGATGACTACTCCGCCTTGCGTGTGTGTGTGTGTGTGTGTGTGTGTGTGTGTGTGTGTGTGTATGGGTAAATGAAAGACACATTATAAAGTGGTTCATCTGTCTAAGGTTGTAAAGCATTTTAAAACTGCAGTCCATTTATTATACAGCCACTAAAAAGATCACAGAATGACAACGTGGATAAACAGGGATAGTTGATGTTTGTTGTTTCAGTGGTCTGTATCTTGAAGCTGCTCGTGGTTTAGTAGGTTCCTATTGCAGCTGAAATGAAGTACGGTGGTATAATGTGTTATGGGCAGAACTGCTTACGTGGTGCAGCTGTCCGTAGTGTCAGTGGAACGTCTCGTGCGTGGGGAGAGGTGATGAGGGACGTTTTGAGGGATGGACGTGGTCAGGATGTAGGGTGGCTGCTGCGTCTTCTTCACTAAATTTCCAATGTCTCCCCTGGTGCTCTTAGTCCCAGAGATGTCAAAACTTAATGTATTGTCACTACTGCCACATTCACAGTACCGCCGAAGTTCGAACTTCTGTTCATTCTCTAGTAACAGAAAAAAAAAATCATGAAGGAAAATATCATCTAGAAATTATATGATATTTCACATGGGCTGAACTAAACAAATGAACAGATCAATAAATGATGGTCAAATAAAAATAAATGTTTATCTCACCAGTGCCTTCGAGCCAGTTCCGCAGGGGTTCAGTGACATCAAAGGACAGCCATGTGTCCCTCCACTTGTTTGTGACTAACTTAGAATCGTGGTAATGGGTTGAGGTCCCCTGGCTATAGTATATCTCCACTCGCTGCTCAGAAGGAATCTTGGGTTCCTTGATGAGCATCCGTAGCTCTGCGCTGGTGAGACGCTGGGAATCCCCGATGCTATTCCTTATCTCAGAGATGTCGAAGTACATTGGGATGACTACGAGCTTCTCGCTGGTGTTTGTTTTATTTTTTTCTGTGTGATGTAAAAAGGGGCAATTATGTTTTGGTTTATGGACAAGCAACCCATGTAAGTGCATTTTATGGGGGGATAATGTAGTACATGTAATCCATTTCTCATCCTTTTGCATATTCCACACCAAATATCTTATAGCTTAGTATTTTAAAACAACCTCATCCATAAAGAACGGGAGCAACTTTGGTGGCACATATTCTTTAAATTGTCTTTTTAAAAGCTAGTTATTATGTGTTTTTAGTATATTAGAATTCAAATCAGTGAAAGGTGGCACCAGCTGAAGACCCTATATCTGACTCAAAGTGCACTGGAGGAGGTGCGACAGGCAGAGGGCCGAGCAGGAAATACCATCTAGAACCTGTATATTCTAAAGCTAAACTGGTTCTCACAAAGAGAGCTGGACTTTTTTATTTTATCATTTAATTTTATATGATGATTATTGTCTGTGGTTTCATGTGACAGATCACTTCTTGTTACTTGAATGTGCAGTTCTCAAGAAAGCTGCTACCCACAGTCTGCCCATCTGCCACGTTTTAAACAGACGCAATCACTCAAACACACACAACAAACCTTATAGCTTATGGCTTCTTTTCAAAACAGTAACTTTATGCTGATTTATGACATATGACACATGTAGAGGACATCTGTAAATTGTAGCTATATCAAAATAATTTATGTGAAAGGGCATTGCACTAGTTTATTTAAATGCTTAAATGTGAACTGGAGCCAAAAACTCTGTTTCTCTCCTCTCCCTCAGTTTCCCACTTTCCTCTGGATTCCTCATCTAACATCAACATTAGGCAAAGGAGAGAGTAGGCTCTTTAGCAAAAACTTCTGGCATTAGCAAATTCTATTTGTGTTTAGGGGTGGCTCATTTCTGGTGAATTTTTATTCGTGAATCTTTGGTAGTTTTTTTTTTTTTTTGGTCAGACCACTCCTAGAGCTTATTTGGTAAATGGTCTTTAATGTAAATGGTCTTTAGTGTAATATCTGTAAACACAAGGAAGGAAGTATGTTTTTGTTTTTTTTAAAGGGATGACTGGGCATTGTGAGGGTAGAATTAATGGACATGTGGCTCAAAAACATGAGGTCTCTAGACTTAGCTGGTTCAGATTCTTTCAAGTATAGCTAAGTTAATTACAACTGTTAACTTGTACACTGTATACAACACTGATATTTACCAAATGATATAGTACTTAGATGTATATCACTCTGTTTTCTATTAATAAAGTGAATGACAAGCTTCTTTCATAAGTGTTTTTCATGATTATACATGAATCAAATACAATTGCTGAGTTCATAGTGTTACTCAATAATCATAACTGCAGCCAAACATTCATCTCTTCCAGCTGCTGCTAAAGTTGACCATTGTGAGTATTTTGTTCTCTTACAGTTTGGCTGCCCATATGTGTAACTTTAATTCCTGCCTGCCCATGTCATGACACCAGGAGGATGCCTAGAGAGCCTGATAAAAAACAGAGCCAAGCTACTGGAGGGTTTAACACCATAAATCTATCAGTGTAACATTACAAAAGATTAAGTCGAACAGTGACGTGCAAAGATAAGCACAGGAAGACAGATGATCAAGAGTGAAACACTGTAGAAAGAAAGTGAGAGGCTCAGAGAGGGGAATGTAACAGTAAAAACCAATGGTAAGGAAACAGCAAAGCGAAAAATGTACTCATGTGAATATAACTCACAGTTGTGAGGGGTGAAAGGGTGTGAGTGGGGGTGTGGAGAAATTGGAGATGTGTATCAATGGAGCGCAAGGTCTGGCCGAGGCCCAAACCCTCTACTCTGCCTCAGCCTGCCAAAGCAAGGGTTCTCTGCTCTCAAGTCCGGGAATTACTCTCTGACAGGAATTGCAACCCAGCCTTGCATACTTGTGCTGCATACTCAGCCTAGGCTGTACCAGGATACTTCATGTCACGGCTGCTTGTATATCATCTACCATCTGCATTGTAGCTGAGGTAGTGTTTCACCCCTTGTAGTGAGGCTGAACTGAAACTGAAAAGAACTGACGGGGAGTGTAACGGGAAATGAGATGACAGTTTACTGGTACCACCCAGAGCAGTCAAATATTTGGTTAAAAGTGTATGAATGGAACATAGACCATCACAACAGCGTACAGTATGTGAAGTGGAATTGGTGTGCCAGGCAAAAGCATGCACGGAAAGTCATAGTCTCCATCTAATTTGAGAAAAGTGAGATAAATGTGTTAAGGGTTAGAGAAGTGTTTGCAAAACAGGAAATTAAGTCACTTCCCCTAAGAAGCATATTGGCTGCTGTTCCATAATTACATTGAAGCATTATTTCTACTTTCTAATTAACAGAGTTTGCATTGTCTCTAGGGTCCTCTCACTGAAATAGTTCTGTGATCAAAATTAATCAACATTTTGAGTATAAAGTGCAAGATATCATCTCCATGCTCAGCTGAAAAAAATGCCTCTCTCTTCTAGATGGGGTAGCAATAGCATCCTAGCCTGCATGTGGGTGTGGGGGGATTTGTGTGTTGAATCAAGGCCTATCCACAGGTAAGCCGGGGACAGCTGTTGTGACAGGTTGAGAAACAGCTCTATAATTACCAGTAGGAGGAACCAGATTCCAGCAACTGGCTAAATATCGGCCTTCTTCCCTCAGCTCCACCTTCCCACAGCCCACTCATCAATGTCTTGTTTCCCCACTTCACTCTATTTCATACATGGCTTTGGTCCCCTGTTGTAACTCCTCTCTCTCATACAGCTTTAAGTTCATTTACTTGAATAGAATAGCGCCGAATAGCGCAAAGTGGCTAGTTTCCAAATGAGAAAAGCGTTCCCTCGTGTAAATTACATGAATTACATTTGGACCAAAACTCCTTTTAAATAGGAGGCAAACTTGTGTGGGCTTCAAGGGAGAGATGTGACTGCTAAACAGCAGAAGGAATTTATCCTAATCTACCACACAATTACCATGATGAAGACTAAACCTATTATGTTCTAAAATGCTCTGCACACAAATATGTTTCCCTCCAGGCTGTTGCTGGGTATCAGGGAAATGTGTGTCGCCCAATAAAAATGAAATGAAGAAAAGGATTGTTAATGGAAATAAAAAACCTTGTTTTTTTGGTATTCTATTTTAGTTGCTTTGTTCAAGAACAGTCTTCAGCCTTTTGCTTATCACAGAAGAGCAAATAACCTCCTTGTGTGTATTTTTTAAATTAAGAATTGCAAAACAGCTCTTGATGGGCAACATTTATCCTCATACACTTGGCATTCTCCTTTTTCAGTGTGCAGAGGTTGACTCAACAGTGGCTCCACAGTGTAATGGTTTACACATTCCCCTAGCAAGCGAACCTCCCAGGATTGAACCAACAAGATCCAGATCCCAGGAGGAGACACAAATCTCTTGTGCCTCCTCCCAGAAGGGCATCCAGCATAAAAACCTGCCAAATCAAATATGCGGAGCTACCTGCTGTTTTGACCCCGTGTGAGTAAGAGGCTACTTTCAGCTGCTCCCCTATTAGAAGTTGATTCAAAACAACTCTCTGGAGCTAAGACAGTTGCTGGGTGTTCTGTGGCATTCCAGAGCTGTAGGAAACACATGCTCCCCATGGGCACCGCTTACACCGGACCTGAGTCACTCAAGATCTCAGTGGCCATCAGCCTGTCTTCCTTCCTGTCAAGCTGCCCTGTCACAAACACACTGCAAACACACAGATATAATAATCTCAGGAAACTGTGCAGAGAAAGGAGTGCAAAGGAAAGAAGTGAGAGAGAGATGTGGATAATCATGGTTAAAGAGACACATAGAAAATGGTCAGGGAGAAAGAGAAACAAAAATGATGGAGAACAAGTGGCAGGTTAAGCGAGGGAGAACTCAATGCTCAAGTTACAGGAAAACCCCAATCCCTGAGGGTCAAAGTGAAAGAGAATGAAAAAGGAGGAAATGAAAGAGAAAAAGAGCGAGCAAGTAAGGGTGCGGGTGAAGGAGTGCATTTCATGTCTCTTCCTATCGCTTTTTCTATTTTTCATCCTGTTCTTTGGTTATTATCTAAGCAGAACAAGCAGCTCTTCATTTTGAAAGTTGCTTTGTTCTCTCTTTGGTCTGCACACTCCTGAGCACAGTCCATCCACTAAAGTGTTGCGTTTGAAGTGGTGGATAAAAGGGGGATAGTGTGGATGGCTGCCTGAAAGGGTGAGAAGTGTAGACATGTAGAGAACAATGGAGCATAGAAACAAAACCAGAAAATATGTTTATCATAATAGTTTGGGAGTCATTAGACAATTACAGCCAGAAACGAAACCATTTGGCTGAACAAACTTCATATGCAGCCTTGCCAGACAAACAGCACTAATAAAGCTATAAAAATGCCATGGTTATCATGTAAGCAACACATAGCATCAGACCAGATGCTGCACAAAGTTCTGCTAACTTGTAATGCCTGTGATCTCTGAACCCCTGAAGCTGCCTCAGGGTGTTTGGTGGAGATCATAAGGGGTACACGTGTTGAGGAAATTTATGGACAAGATTGGAACTGACACCAGCCATAAGGCATACAGCAATTACTTGGGGCAAACCTCTGTCCAGCACTATGTCCAATATGTTTAATATTGGCTTTGATCAACAAAATTCCTCAAACCTTTACTGTTTTTTGACATGTTAGATTTAGTAGTTTCTAATTCAAAGGGAAATTGCTAGTAATACTGTTGTAATAATGCTTCTAGAAGTAACAGCATTATTACAGCATTATTGCTGTTGTGATTATGAAATTAGCGGAAGGAATAACAGCAGTGTTTAATGTGAGTTCTGGACAGTAACAATTTTTCAAAGTGGAAAGTATCAGTGCAATGTTAGTGTTAACCTTGAATTATGTGTCTCAGCTGCTTGTAAATGTAGTAGCATGAATAACAGTCATTACTTGGCATTCAACTGTAGTTAAGCCATGAGCAATTGCCCCCTTTCTTAATATTGGATGAGGGTTCACAAGGATTCATGATTTACGTATTGCTCCTGAGGATAATCTCATACTCACCGGTCATCTTGAACTTGTTTAGCACCTTGGCAAAGTACTCCTCATCCGTTTGTTCTTGGGAGATGACTTTCTGGAACTTAACCTGCTGCTCCTGCAGAATCTCACTGGTGCTGTTGTAGAGCGATAGCAAGTTGTCAGGGATCTCTTCTTTCTCCCCAGCCTCAACTGGCGCTTTTTCCAAACGCAGTTTGCTCAGGATCTGGCTTCTAATGGCCTCAATGCGTTTTTTCTTCACCATCTCTAAGTCCACGGTGTTACATGTAGAGAAACTATTTACATTGCCCACCATGTACAAAACCGTCAGCATCAAGAACCACAATTTCATGTTGACAACCTGTCTGTGCAGTCACTTGTGTTCTTTGGTTCTTAGTAAATTCTCCTCCAACTTTTCTTTCAATGCCTTCCTCCAACGGGGGATCCTTTGGGAACAGTGAATCACTCTGTGGAGAGGTGTCACTGACGCAAGGTGTTTACACACGACAGAACAATTACAGCAGTGTGGAGAGTCCTGAAAATTCACAACCACAGCTGTCACTGCTGCTGTAAAAAGTACCTAACACATGTGTCCTATTTGCATAGAAGCAGGTGGAGAGAATCCCAGTGAGCAGACAGACGTCCAGTGATGAGCCAGCCTCTGACTCAGCCACGCAGGTAACCCAGTGACGTCCCAGACTATGAAGTGAGTCCTGAACAGAGCTGTCAAATGCTAAAAGAGCACATGCACACAGGCAGTGCCCCCAAGTCACACCTATAGGTCCAAAACAAACTACTACCTATCAAGGATTCAGCAGATTTGTTTCTGTACTCACAGACCAATTTGTGACTGATATGTTTTCAAGCAATGAATGCAAGATTATATGATATTATTATATAAATTGAATCCTGTCTCTTTCAGAGCAAGTAAATACCTCTCCACGTGTCACCTCAGTCTCTCATTACACGAACCCAGAGGCGACCTGAGTGAACATGAAAAGAGTAGTACAGCACTCAGCAAAATGAAGACAGGTGTTGGCAGAGCCCAACTGACTTACTATCTGAGTCTAAAACTTTTAACCTGGCACCACTTTCTTGTTGCTGCTTGACCAACAGGGTCTCTTTACAGATTATCCAGGACTTTAGTTTAATGACAAATATTCCCCCTGTAAAATTCTGCAATAAAGAGAATATACCAATAATAGTCTGTGCTTAAAGAGTTTGAAAATAGCCTTCCTATTTTTCTGGGGGTTTTTTTAGGTTTGGTCGGATGACCTCAGCCTTCCTTTACACCCCAGATAAAACTCTCAGGGGCTTTTAGTCAGCCCAGAGATAATCAAATATCAATGGTGAAAAGAAAGAAATTATTCTCAAAGAAGTTACTTTTACCAGCTTATTAAACACCAGTCACAAACCTGCGCATGCTCCTATAGAAAAAAACATTTGACAAACATGTACTGCTCTCGGCTCTGACTACCTCTTTTTACCAGTAACAGCATGTGATCTGTGTACAGCTGCACTATACCAGAAATTGCTTTCAACGCCTCTGTCTCATGCCTACTTCACAGACAGAGCAGCTGTCTCTCTATCCATCTCTTCACTCTCAAACATGATAATATGATAGCATATGCTCTCTGGGTTCCACTTGTGAGATTAAATGACTCAAGCAGGTCTGCTATCAGTAGATTAAAATGTCAGTCTCAATGAAACAGTGTCCTCCGGTAACAGATTTTAAGTTTGACACACCTTCTTTAAATGATCTTCTTTAAATGATGATGTACCATCCGGACACAGCAGCAGTAACAACAGCAGTAGCAGGAGTAACAGTCCCTCTTAGCTTGTGCTGTTTTGGGAACTGGATTGCAGTCTCGTCTCTGTCCTCTCTTTCCTCTATCCATCCATCGGTATCACCTCGTTATTTCCCTCTACAGTTTTTTCACACCTTCTTCTTTCGAGGCACCACCGACAAGACTCCCTATTCGCACCTCTGTTTAACTCTGCCTGTCTGCTCGTGCTTTTTCTCTCCCCTCTTGCTTGTCAGAGCTTGCTGGTGACAAAGTGATTTGTGGGAGCTCTGAGCTCAGATAACTTCTTTTGCCTCGCTCTGCCTCTTTCTCTCTCCCCCTCTAGCTCTTCTCTTTCTCTTGTTCCTGTTACTCTATTAGAGCGAGCAGCTCTCCGCCCAGGAAATGAGGGTAACGGCCGCAGTGTAAAACATCTGCTGTTTAACAGAGCTGACTTCTGTCCACATCAGGAAGCCAGGAACTGAACACGCTTAATAACTAACTTTAGAGGCATTAGCTCTGTCACACTGCAATGTCTGCCACTGAGGCAGTGATGACATGTCAACAAGTCTTGTACAAATCTTTCATCAAATGGCCTCCACATTTACCTGGTGGATACAAAGATGTATGCCAAACCATGCCAAAGAACTGAGCCACTTGAGACAAGCTGGTTTAAAAATAGAGAAATGAATTTCAAAGGATGGGAATCCAACAGGGCAGGGCTGTGTGGTGCACTGTCCTGCGTCTGGGTGCTTTTTAGAGGTTAGATTGTGTATTTTTGAAAGAAGGGCTAGACTAAAACAAACCGTTGATGATTTCAGTCTTTTTGTCATGGTCTGATGGATGATTCAACAGAGAAGTAAAGATAGCAACTGTCACTGCACAGCGTAGACTCTTGGAATTTTTAAAGGTTTGCCCAAATGTGCTTCCTGTCTGTTATGGAGAATAAGCTGTTCATTACAAATAACTAGTGACATTTAGCACTGGGGAAGGTCAGGGCAAAAATCCCCTTATATTCTAGTAGTAACACAACAGCAGTTGTCATACAAGGAACCTAAAGGCAGTTTTTGTGTCAGCTTCTCTGTGGCTCTGAATACTTTTAATGATAAGACAGTGAGAAAAAAATGAAAAAGGGCGATCAAATGTCAGCAGCCATTACTGTACACCAGTCTGCCACAACATCACAAGCACCTTACTTAGTATTGTTAAACCCTTCATATACTTTCTGGGCATGGACACAGGACCTCTGAAGCTGTCCAGTAATGCCTGATGCCTGGCACCAGTAGATTCTTGGGGTCCTTTGGACCTTCATGGACTGGGCTTGTTCTGTGGAATCATTTGGTTGCTCAATCAGATTAGGAATGTGGAAAACAGGGCCAAAGCCTTTGCACGTTTTTGCAGTGTGGCAGAGTGTTTTGTCCTGCTGGGGGAGGCCAATGCCGTCATGGAGTGCCTTTGCCATTGGGGTGTCTACATCAGTTTTTAGGTAGGTGGTATATGTCAAAGTAAAATTCACATGAATGCTAGGACCCAAAGTTTCCCAGCACTGTAAACAGATTATCCTTTTAATGTTACCTGTTTATGGTTTGAAGTTGTGGCTGAGCGATGTAATTTGTGTTGTGACTTTGATTGGCATCCACTGCCACCTAGTGAGCAAAGATGGTACATTGGTTATAGAAGCCACTTTCTTCTTGGTGATAAGACGTTCGGGGTTATGGACCCAAAGTCTAGTATTTCAGATTTGTATTTTTTTCCCCAAAAAACTATGCATTTCAAATGTATACTGCTGTTTTAACAGCAGCATAGACAAGACAGACAAGGGTCACAAAATGCACGCACACACACACACACACACACACACACACAGTCTTGAGAAGTAGACCTAATAAACACGCACAGTCCAGAAGATGTGTAGTTGAAGACAAACAAGACAGACTGACTGTTTTTAATGACTGAGAAGTCCTTCTACCCCTTCATGCTTTTAACTGGAAATGTATTCTGTAATAAAATTAAGAGTGTCAGAGTGGACAGACTATTTCAGGAAACACCTGAACAGAAATTGTGATAAGGTTTGCTGTATCAACACATCTCAGTTACATAAGTGCTTAAGAAGACAACATCCATCTCTTACAGACACCATACACCCAACCTGTCTGACCATTCTGCCATGGGGCATTTCATACCTGTCACCACATAGCCCAGATGGCAGCACCTCAAGGTGTCTGTGTGTCTCTGAGCACAAGAGTGCAACATAGACTACTTTCCCATCATTCACATTGAAGGGCTAAATGATTCTCTGTGTGATTCTGCTAAAGATCCCACACAGCTGTGGCAAACACTGAAGTCTCTGAAGGAGGGGGGAAAATATTCACAGTCAACAGAGAGAACAGATAGTCTATAAATCATATTACCACATCAGATGTTGTAGGGTCTTTCCAACTGGCGACAATTTTGAGAACTGGCACGAGGCTTTCTCTAGGACTTGGTTTGGATAACAGCTTTTATTCTCAAGACTGAGGTCATTAGTTTTTATGCTGAAATTTTAAACTAGATCATATTGTAGATGCTGACTGTGTGTTGACTGTGTGATCTAAAGCCTAATCTTTGAGGTAATTAATTTTAGCTGTTATACTGTGTCGGACCCCCTTTTCCTTTCAGAATTAAATAATTATTTGTGGCACAGATTCAACAAGGTGCTGGAAACATTCCTCAGAGAATCCTCAGAGATTGAGATGTGTCTGTGTCACTGTGGTCATAAGTGGATGGACATGGCGTAGGTTCTTACCTGAGCAACAATACTCAGGTATTTTGTGGTGTTTAAACAATGCTCATTTTCCTGTTCTTAGTTGACATGAGTGGCAGTAGGTGTGGTCTTCTGTAGTTCATCTGCTTCAAGGTTCTAGGCATTGGACGATCAGAAATGCTCTTCTGTATACCTTGGTTGTAAGGAGTGGTTATTTGAGTTTTGGATAATTTCCTTTTATCGGGGTATTCTCTGTAAACCCTGGGGATGGTTGTGCGGGAAAATCCCAGCAGATTACCAGTTTCTGAAATACTCAGACCAGCCCGTCTGGCACCAACAACCATGCCATGTTTAAAGCCACTTAAATCGCCTTTCCTCCGCATTCTGATGCTCAGTTTGAACTTCAGCAGGTCTTGATCATGTCTACACGCCTAAACGCACTGGTTTGCTGCCATGTAACTGGCTGATATTAACTTTAACAAGCAGTTGAACGGGTGTGCCTAATAAAGTGGCCGGTGAGTAGTGCGTACCAACTTTGCTTAAGTACAGTGCCTGAGGTGAATATAAGACTTTTTTAAGCGAAAAGAGAGGTATTTAGAGGTTGTATTGTTTGTTTGTTGTTTGTCTAATTTGTTTTGTTCTTTTTTGTCAAGTATGTACTGCTTCGTCAACGTGGTCAACGTCTTTACTTATTGTCACCTGTCTCCATGGTTACAACGAACGTGTATTTACGTGCGTGTTTTAATTTACGCAGGCAGCTTTGTGAATCGATGTCCTGTATTTGGACCGTATTCCTGCTTTTTCTGTGCGTTTTGCGACAGGTAAGGTAAACGGTGTGTTTATCATCCATTATTTCTGTATCGATACATTTCCGAGGTGTCGTTTAAAAATGAAAGTGGGTTTAAAATGACTTGCACTGAGTTAGTGGACTGTAACAGCTGAAGGGCGGTCACCAAGGTGGTGACGACGCACACCAAAGACGCTTAATAGTAGTGAAAGAGAGAAGGTGAGAGTCCTCCTTAGTGTGGCACTAATACATTTAAAACCAAAGAGCCTGACAGAAATGCCAGAAATAACTATACTGTGTAGCTTTGAGGAGTTTTGATAGACTCACTACTGACTTAAAGACAGGTTATGGACCTGGATGTGTGTGTGCCTCTCAGCCCTTGAAAACAGTTAGATCTCTGTGAATTAATTTTGTCTTCAACCACATCTTCTGGACTGTGGATTTTATTAGGTCTACCTTTTCAAAAATATCCTTATTAATGAAAGATTGCAGTGAAGACTGATGAAGTATAGCACTGATATTTTAAATAAAGTGGGAAACATTTACCTTTTGACAGGTGACAACTCTCAACTGCCATAATGGAGAAATATGACAAGCTGTCCAAAATTGGTGAGGGTTCCTACGGTGTGGTGTTCAAATGCAAGCACAAAGATACTGGCCAGATAGTCGCCATCAAGAAGTTTGTTGAATCTGAAGATGACCCAGTTATTAAGAAGATTGCATTGCGAGAAATACGTATGCTGAAGGTGAGAAGACATTAGTTTTGCCTATTAGTATAGTTTGTTCCCATGTCACACCACACAAGGTGGCAGAAAATGGCAAGATTTTAAGTCTGCCATTAGAGGCAGGTCAGATCCCCTGTAGGATGAATTTAACTAAATAAATAAATAAATACACACTTTTCAAAACTGTCAGGCTGTGAATTACTGACACAGTGTCTGTGTTGTGTACTGGTCTTGTAGCAACTCAAACATGTGAATTTGGTCAACCTGCTGGAGGTGTTCAGGAGGAAAAGACGGCTCCACTTGGTGTTTGAATTCTGTGAACAGACAGTCCTGAATGAGCTGGACAAACACCCTCGAGGGTAAGTCAGAGGCAACACAGTAACAACATGTAAAAAAGTAACATTTTAAAATATCTGTTTACTCTATTCCAGTTTTGGATTAGAGATTACATTTGTTGTGATAGATCCTGAAGGGTCACATACTTGGAAATTCAAATAATCATTCACTTCCACCTTCAGTGTCACTTATTACCAGTCTCAGAATTAATGACAAGTGTGCAGTGGTGATATGTACTGTTACATGCCTACATTATTTTTGCTTTAAACTTGTTTATAATTCCTTACCTGTGTTATTTGGGCATTTTTCATATTGTGGTGCTCCAACTTTTACTTTGGTAAAGCAACTATATAACTAAGGAATTGAGGTTTAAGGAGTCATCAATTTGGCAAATTAGTTTTTCCATAGAAATGATTGGATCTAAATTTATTTATGTTCAGTATTTCTTACAAGAGAATGACAGAAGAAAGGAACAGGGTGAATTAGAAAGAGGGAGCAAGACTGCTGACAAGAAATTCCAGTGTTAGAAAATGTTGGCAGTAGAGTGAGGACGTAATAGCCAATCTTAAAATAAAAGATCAAAGTATTTGAGGAAAAAATAGCTCTTGTCTTTGCTACATGCTTTGAGCAATCTATGGTCACAAGCCAAGACTTCAATTTAGCTTTTGTCGTGTGAACTCACGTAAACCACAGGGGCTATGTGTTGTCTTACCGTTTTTCTTTTTCCCACGAGACTGTGCAGCAGAAACTCTAGCTGGTCTTGAAAACAAAGGCGCTGCTGCTGGTAGAGACAGGCCTAGGGTTACCCAGGTGACAGTAGGGCTGAGTAAAACACCACTTCTTTTCTTGAAATGGCTGGAATAACAGATGAGGAAATTGTGATTTGTAAATAGGTTGTCTTTTGTTCCTCATACAATCAATATTCCCTTTGTCTTTTGTTGTCTGTAGGGTACCTGAGGCTCAGCTGAAAAGTATAGTTTGGCAGACTCTGCAGGCTGTCAACTTCTGCCACAAACACAATGTCAGTATATTTGTAATGTGGTACTTCATCTAAATGATTTGCATACATTTATCAGATGCAGGAGAGCACATGCCATGTGTTTCTGAAATTGCTTATTGCCTTAATTCTTCCTTTCCTCTATGCTGGCCAATTCTTTAGTGTCACATTGGTTCAGTTGATATTAAAATGCTGTTTTGTTTTTGTTTTTGTATTTGTATTTTTTTTTTTTTACACACCAACAAAAATCTCTCTCACACATAGCATCTGATTGTTTTTTTATGAGTTAAAATATCTGAATGTATTTTTGATATATTTAATTTTTTATAGTTTTACATTGGCTATTATTTGCCAGACATTTTTATCTGTTTTTACCTGCTATGTTGTTCTTTTTGTTACAGCATTCTGGTTAATTTTGTATCTAAATCTAACTCCTAACTACATAAGCACTTTTTAGATATATAATTGTAGTAAATATGCTATTTCATATTATCATTATTAGTCATTTTTAATGTTGCCAGCCTGCTTATTACAGCTGTTCAAAGCAGTGCTTTGACATTTGTTTGTTACACATGTGATAATAGGTTATAATTTCCCAGATCCTTCTGAAACAAGCTTATACAGTATTTGACAAGTTCACTTTTTAAAACAAAATGTCAGTCTGTAAAACCAGTTGGTGCCTGTAGGGGGAGTAGTTTAGATTATTGCGTCCTCCCAAATCTGCTCTATCTTCTCTGAAATTTAGTTATTATACATATATCATGCATGCCTATTATGTTAAGTTTATATACAAGCATAGGCATTTCAGATGAGAAATAAAATCTTACTTTTGGCCATACAGCATTAAGTTAAAAAGTGTGGAGGTTTCTGATCTCTTGTTCTTGTTCGTCCACATTCATTTTTAATTTGCCAGCCTTAACATAAGCTTGTGTCTCTGTCACAAAGAGACTGTATATCATGTTGCCTAAATCCCTGATCCTGACTTTTTGTCTCACAGTGCATTCACCGTGATGTAAAGCCAGAGAACATCCTCCTCACCAAAACCGGAGTCATCAAGCTTTGTGACTTTGGCTTCGCCCGTATTCTGAGTAGGTCATCCAAAGAAGAGTGTTAATGTGTCTCTAATGACTTATTCAACACAGACCCTATATCACCCCTGCTGATGGCCTCCTCACTTTTAGAGTTCCAATGAATGCATTGCACAGTGCCATTTGGCCAGTTAGCGTGTCTCTCTTTAGCCTTCCTGCCTAAGGTTTCAGTGTCATGTTACCATACATGAACATGTAATCTTTCAGCATGCCTTGTAATCCCTTCCTCAACAATGTACATGTTATTTAGTGTGCATTATTCAGTATGTTAATGTTTATGTATACAAGCTGTCACCATCTGTATGTGTGTTGGCATACTCAGCGGGACCGGAGGATGACTACACAGACTACGTAGCAACCCGCTGGTACCGGGCTCCTGAGCTGCTAGTTGGGGATACTCAGTACGGGCCTCCTGTTGACGTGTGGGCTCTGGGCTGTGTCTTTGCCGAGCTTCTCAATGGGAACCCACTTTGGCCCGGGAAGTCTGACGTTGACCAGCTCTACCTCATCAGGAAAACTCTTGGTAGACCGGAGAGCTCCTTAAAAGACTAATGACACTGCATGTGACTTCACCATACATTTACATCTATAATCAGGAGAACTGTCTTCTGTCAGAGAGCTTCATAGTTTTTTTTTACTAGAGAATCTCCACTAGATGGCTCGAAATGAGGGATTTTTATTTTTATTTGGTTTCTTGACATTTCTCACAATATATTTAGCTTATTACAGCCATTGCAAGCAAATTACAAATTACTAGTTTCTTGAGAGCTTACATTTACTAAAATTTCCATCATTTTTTAATAATAAAATTTCGGACTTTAGGTGACCTGATCCCCCATCACCAGCAGGTCTTCCGCTCCAATGTTTTCTTCAGTGGAGTTAGTATTCCTGAACCTGACACAATGGTATGAAAACTACTAAAATTGAACCTGTGCTTGTAATGAAGTGACAATACATTGAGTTATATTCCTTTTTTTTGCCATAGGAACCTTTGGAAAAGCGCTTCCATGGAGTGTCTCCTCATGCCCTTCAGGTTATGAAGGTATATTTATGTGAATTACAATCTGGCTGATAGACCAACGTGATTGATTTTACTGGACAATCAATCACAGACTTGAAATATTTAACAAAATCAATGCTCCAGGCCCAGCCAATATAAAATATATTTATCAAGGGAAAGTCAGTGTTTGTCCACATATTTTGAAAAGCCTATGCTCCATGCGAAGTCTCTGTGTTAACAGTCATGTCTGGTGATGGACCCTTCTCTACGCTTGTCCTGTCAAGAGCTGCTGGAGCTGCCTTACTTCCAGGAGGAAGGAGGACCCAACTGGGGCCGTGAAGGGGAGCGCCCAGGAAGACGACATGACAGAGGGTCCCGCCGCAGACAGGCAGGGGTTAGTATGACACACAGTGGTTTAAAACAGATTGTACACACTGCTACAGCTACAAATGTCCTCAAACTGCTGACTGTAACTCCACACAGCCTGACAAGGCATCATCTTAATTCCCTCCTTCTTTCTCTCTTTCACTCTCTAGGCTCAGTACCTGCCTCAGTTACCAAACAGTAACATCTCACCTGCACCAGACATCAAGAAACAAGTGAAGCAAAAATATCACCTGCCCAACATATAATAAATAAATGAATCTAGTGTTTTGTGGCTGAAACGTGTAAATGATGGAGTTAAGCTATGCGTTGTGCAGCCAATTAAATAAGCTGATTTGAAGGCACATACTTTCATGTTGTGTTGAGTAAAAAAAGATTTTAATTCTGTGGTCATATAAAATATATTCTTCATACAACAAACAGTAGTTTATGTATTACCAGCTTCAGATTAGGCCAAAGAATGCAAAGTCTATGCAGTCAGTGCTGAAGACAACTTGCACCAAAATGGAAAAAAAAAAAAAGCCTCCTACTTTTTTTTTCTTCTAACACATCGACAAATATAAAATAAATGTCTTACAGTCACCGCTGTGCCATTACCATTTGGATTTAAGTACAAGATTATACCTGTTTTCTGACACATCCAATAATTACTAATCACACAGTAAATTATTAAAACATATATTAAAATATTTGCAACAGTTTACAATATAAAAGATAAATAAATGCATGTAGCTTCAGATTTGGTAAACACTGTTAATGTTATTATAAACCAAGAAAAAAAAACTGAGTATTTAATATTGTACATTAGCCTGTATACTTGATGTTTAACTTTCTGACAGCCCTACATTTTTTTCCTGGTCAAAAAAATTTAAAGTTTTTCTGGAGTTTAAACCTCTTCATATAAGATGATAATAAAATTTAGAATGTTTAGGATTTGTCATTCGTCAATTAAATGATTTAATATGCAGTTCTCCTCATGTTTTATTGTATGATTAGAACATTTTTCTTCAAAAACAAGGGATTTCATGGAAAGACAAGTGGGAAATCAAAACATACCACAGCCAGCAGGTATAATACATACAAATGCTTAACTAATAAGGAGAAACCATTTTGGTGAAGTCATGACAAAAGTTAGAGCAACAGGCTCAGGAGATTATCCAGTCTTCAAAAGGTTGTAAGATTGAAAACCCTGAGTATGCTTTAAATCAGCATTACTTCCGGGGTGTTACAATTATTATGTATCTGCGAGGCACATTGGCAAAGCCACTGTACTCAGGGCTGAGGTCTATGCTGTCAGGTCTGCCAGGGCAAGAAAATGTGAAATGCTGCAGAAGGGACACCAGGAAGAGGAAAATCTCCATGCGAGCGAGGGACTCTCCAACACAAGATCTCTTTCCTGAAAGATAAACACAAACAAGCCAATGAGAAAAAGAATATACATCTGTCTGAGATGAAAAAAAAATTGTTTTATAATTCTTTCCCTCACATAAAATTCTTACAAACAATTAATACCTCAGGAAAGAGTGTAATACAACAAAAATCTATTGATCAAGTTGGTCCAGTGAGGAGCACATTTTCTAAATGATTGAAGCATAGAAGGAAATGTGCATCATTACCTGCAGAGAAGGGCAGAAATGCAGGGTTTTTCTTAAATTTCCCATTGTGGTCCAGAAAGTGCTGGGGATTAAAAGACCATGGAGTAGCCCACAGTTTTTCATCTTTTAGCACAGAGTGCAACAAGGGAATAATTAGTGTATCCTGTTGAGAAAAGACATTCACTCAACTGGGACTGGTTTCATATCTGGGAACATTCTGCATCAACAGCACTAAAACGGATTAATTCACTATACCTTGGGAATTGTGTAACCCCTGAAAGAAATGTCATGGAGTGCATAGCGTGGGATACTCAAGGGGATAATATCTAGAAATCGTTGAATTTCATGAAGGACTGCGTCTGTAAAGGGGAGGGATTTCTTGTCTTCCATACAAGGGCAACGCTGTCCAACCACAGTGTCAATTTCCTCCTGCATAGTCTCTTCAGAATGAGGAAAACATTGCCATTTAATTAGTGCAGAAACAGCTGTATAATCAGTAGCAAATCAACACAAATATCAGAATAGTTTGATTTGTTTAGGTCATTTATATAGCAAACATTTTAGAGCTGCTTTACAGTTAACATTACATGGAGTGCATTACAGTTAACATGAATTACCAATAATAATGTAATTCAAGATTAAGTTTTATTTATTTTCTTTTTTAAGAGAAGAAAATCATTAGAGCAAGTGTGCAGAATTTCATTTGTTTTCTGTTGCCTACCTTGTATTTTGGGGTATTTGATCAGCACATTTAATGCATATCTGATAGTTGAGCTGGTGGTCTCAGTTCCTGCCAGGTAAAGATTCAACACCGTTGACACCAAGTTGTCATAGTGGAACTCAGATGTGGCAATGTGCTTTTCCTGAAAGTATAAACATTTTACCAATATAACAATACAACCTGCAGGATTACAATTAAAGATTTTAAATAACACTTACAGGGGAATACCAAAGCACAATAATTGTCTTATAACAGGAGGCATGTACATTTGCCTCAGTGTAAAAGTGCAGTTAATTATCAGTAAACTAAAGAAACCTAAGTGAGTTAATTCACAAAGGCTTAGTCTGGTTATTAACCAGAGTTCTGTCACACCTGATTGAGTCTTGTGAGGAAGCAGTCAATGTAATCTCTGGGTGAGCTTGGGTCCAGCGTGTCCTGATGTTCTTGGATTTTATTCATAATAAACTCTCTCATTTCCTCAAGTCTGGCAAACACATTGTGATGTGGACCTGGCAACCAGTCCATCAGCCGTGGGAAGATATTATAGAGCTGTGATGAGAATTGAAAAACACTCTGTGAATGTTAGTTGTGTAGAAAGCCAGCCTTCGGCATAGAAGTACATTGCACTGTATACAAGTTATTAATTACATAAAAATAGTGGTTTAAATTTAGAAATTATTTTTATGATAATATATTTTCAATCTACTGTGTGCAGCATTAACAACCAACTTCCTAAATCATGGGTTAAACTGAATAAAAACAAACCTTTAAAAAAAAAAAAAGAGGAAAATCTGATTTTTACCATAGCCAAGGGATCCACAGCTTGAGAAAACACAAGAGGCAAAACACAGCCAATTTTCACAATGTATGTGAAAATGAACACGTTAATCTATCTGACAACTTTATACACAAACCTACATCAGTGCTGAAAGTCAGTCACATCTCTGAAGTATAACCAAAATCAAATCAAAAGAATGCAATCAAACTGTTACCATAAACACAACTAGCCAATTCTCAGCATTACTAATGAAAACTGGGCAAGACTCAGTGTTGCTGAACTTTATCCCACATTTGGGCGCGTTCAGTTTTTAACTGACTCATAAACAGACACTTTATGTTTTTATTTCCTGTTGTTGTGTTATATATTACTTGCAGCATTTACCTATGGCACATAGATAAGCTGTTCTTCAGATCAATTAGTGATAAAAAATGTCTACAGAGTGGCTGGTGTGCACAGTCAGCTCTGTTTTGAGGGACTTGCTTTAAACACTTAAGGTCCAAACTGAGCACCTGTCTTACTAATCACTCACCCGCCATGCCGTTTCATGTTATGCTACTAAACCTCTTACCTGACCCTGAGAACTACTGCCAAATTTCAAGGTGTCTGAGATTATCTGCAGAAGATGTAGGAAGTGTTTGTCATCATAACTGAAGCGTTGGCCAAACACCAAACAGCAGATCACATTGGACACAGTGCAGCTCAGGAAGAAGGTTGGATCAAAAGGTTTAGCTAAAAAGAAAGAAAGAAAGAAAGAAAGAAAGAAGAAGAATCAAAATATGCAAGCACATCAAGATGTCTGTGGAGGTTCTCAGTCATGCAGGACATGGTAGTCTAAGAGTTTGAAAGAAGGCAACTGGACTCAAATTCAAACAACTTAAAGAAGTCCAGTTGCCTTCTTTCAAACTCTTAGAAAAGCACATCAAGAGATATGACACTGTAAAAATTACATTCTATGTGAGAGGTTTTAAGATCATGCAAAATAAGCAACAATTACTTTTACGTGTACAAAAACACATCTAAAACAATGATGTTTCTGAGCAGTAACATCTATTCCAGACTGAAATTTTCATTTATTATTGCTTGACAATCACTTGATTTATGACTGCAAATCATTTAAATATGGATGCATTAAATAAATAAATGTGGCTGTTTTAAGCTCAAATGTAAAACACCATCCTTTACAGCTCACCAGCTCAGGTCATTTGTCTTAAACACACAAGTTAAAATATACATACCATATTTAGAGTTTATTTTATTTTAACTTTGTGAATATTGACTTATAACCCCACATATCACAAACTGGCCAAACACACATGACAAGCACAGTCATTTTTGCATATGCTATACCAACCATTGATACTTTTTATGCAGGCCACCAGATGACTGCTCTCCTCCTGGATCCACTCTTCCATCCCCTTACGTCCCATCCCAAAGTCTCTCAGAGTTGTCAGAGTAAACCTTCGCAACTGTTGCCAACACTCTCCATTGCTAACCCCCAAACCTTTTGAAAGGTATAAATAAAGAATAGTTATAATAAACATGGCTTTTGCAAACTGGATTGGAGTTACTTGCCAATAACTAACAGATTAAGGTTAAAGAGTTTGAGTGATTAAAAAAATGACGGAAACTTGGGGAAGCCTAAGCATTCACATGACAAAAAATGTTCTGTTTTTCTGTTTTAATGAGATGATTATTTTGGAAATTCAGAGAAATTAAAAAAAAAAAATCCGTACTGTTCTTCTGAATTAAAGATATCTTAAAAACACAAGATATTCTCTTCTCTTGAAAGCTAAATGATGAGAGATGATTTTTAATTTCCTCTGACTTTTGGAGATAATTGTCTCATTAATTGAAGAAAAACAAAAAATTGAAAACAAAAACAGGACACCTTCTTTGTCAAGTGAATGCATTAGACTTCCGTAGAAGCCTGCCACACTGTGACCAAAACAAACAGAAAAAAAAACATATTAACACAATCAGTGCCTTCCAAAAGTCCCTCCTATCTCCTTTCCCTAACCTCTTTTCCTTGACCTCATTGAAAATGTCAAGGAAAGGTGGGCAGGAGAATTGATAAGGACTTTGGAAAAGAGAAGAGCGGTGCGCTGAGAATCCAAACGTCCTTACACTACTCTCCATAACAGTGCAACACCAAATGTGCACCATGTTGAAACTACAATGTGCAGAAGATGCACTACAAAACGCATATCTTACTTCACCACAACTTGTTCTAACCTGTTTTATGCAGGTCATTTAAACAAGAACAACCAGTGAAAAATATCACTTATTTGCAAGAGTTTCCCTTTCAGGAGGAGAATATTTTAATGAGTCACGCAAATGTGAATTACAAAGTCTGTGGCACACAATTTACTGCAAATTGCATGAAATCTAATGCCCAAAAAATCATGTCTTATGCCTGTTGTGATTGTAATGGCTGCTGTTATCAGAACAAGTGTGTAATCTGCACTTTGCGTGGATGACTTAAAGTTGTGAGCGCAGTGCCAAAACGTTGGCTCTGTCTTAAAACTCTTCATTCAGTCCTGACGCAGGGTGCGAGCCCCACCTATTGCTCCTCAGTATTATTGGGATTTTCATGAAACAGAGCAGAAATTAACTGCGACTTCTCTCTGCTGAATCTGGAACGAATAAAAGTGAAATGTCAGTGAAAATGCAGCTATTAATGAATCCATGTCAGTGTGTTAGATTAATGTTGCAATGTGCTTTAAAAAAAAAAAGCGATGCAAGCATTTACCCATGTGGCACAGTAACAGTAACAGGGTCGGCTTGTGATCTGATGGCAAATAATGTTTTGTGTTCCTCTGCACATCATACAGGTCAGCTGTTTCACACAGATTTCAGTTTGTAATAATGCAGCTCTCCTCTGGATAAATCCAGAGCTCTACCTGAGCTTTAATCCTCAGAACCCTTTGCACAATGCCCAGCGATTTCTCTCAGAAGAGTTATCCCTTAAAAGTATATTGCCTCCTCTCATTTATCTGAATTGCCGTACTGTTTTTAGAGAGTAACACATGCATAAAACCTGAGTTACACTGTATTATTTTGGTTAACAAGTCTACCACTCTCTCCCTCACGCTCCCTCGTCAGGTCTTCTGATTTCTGAGCCACTAATTTGCGCTGCTGTTTACAGAATGCTGGTTAATACTGAAGTGAACTGGCTACATCTTTGTAGAAAATTTATAGCGCACTGTCAGTAGATCACTCTGTGATTGCAGCATCACAATAATTTGCCTCACTTAATAAATCTGTCCCATAGCCTATAAAATTAAATATATCTTATTTTCTTATATTCAATACCTGCTGTGATCCAGTGTAACTCCTTTCTTCCTCCCTGTTTAGGATTTCTTTCATCACTTATCCCAGCTGACCTGAAGTTAAAACGTATTTATAATATTCCTAAAGGCTGCAATAGAGCAAAGGACATTACTAATGCAAACTGATTATACAGAACCTTAAACGTACTTTGATCAGTTAATAGAGCTCATAATCTTCAGCGAGTTTATATAAATCTGTTTTTCATGCAAGGCAACAACTCAAATAAGAAGTAGTTTTTATTACAGCAGCTTGATGTTCAGAGTTCAGCTGTGAGTTTAACAGCTTATGGCATGAAATGGAAAATGGAATTATAATTAAAGTTTAAATGATTTTCACCACTTTGTTTATTATGTCATTTTTTTTCCATGAATGGTTGGGTGGTCCATAGCAATGAATTATGGGACGGCCTTTTCTCCTCCCCTTTCGTAAAGGATGGTCCCAGTGTATCCTATGCTAAAGGAGGCAATAAAAGAAGCACTGAAGCTCCTTTGCTTAGTATTTGGAGAATTGGAACAGCTCTTATTATGGCTGCCACGCAGATACTTCCAAGTCACTTCTCTCAGTAAGGAACCTTCCTAAGCAAAATGGACTTGGAACACACCCAATTTTCCACAAAGTGTAGCCATGCAGGTAACAACAGGTAAAGAAGTGCAGTTTAAACCAGAGATCATCCGTGACTTGCAGCCTCTTGTTAACATTACAGAATATTGTACTCAGTCATTCCCAGTGTTTGTTACACATACAACATTAAATCCTCTATATTACCGTAGCCTTTGGAAGCTCTGATAAGTAATGGTATAGGTCCTCTGCCAGTGAAGTCATCTGCTTGATCCACCAGCGCCTCCTTCACAGCATCATACCCCGACAGAATCACTGTGCGTTGTGGGCCCAGGTATATAGTCATCACCGGGCCATACTTCTCACTGAGCTGAAAGGTTAAACGGAACAATAAGCGATCTTATTGTGGCAGTTGGTATTGAAGGAAACAGTGGGAGGTGCCTTAATAAGCGGTTTTGTGTGGGTATAAATACAATCAACTACAAGCAGGAACAGACGTGTTTTGTGAGTGGGAACAGGTCAGTGGAATGAGGCAGGTGCACACCTCACTCCATGTTGGTGTCAGAATATACCTGTGCAGGAACATTGGTAGGTTTCAAGTTATATTTCTTTCGTAGAGTGTTTTTGTTAAATTTGTGTATTTATAGTTTTTCATATATTTCAGACCTGTGTCCCTTTGGGAGAGACCCAGTATGTCTGTCTTATCCTCAACTTTTGCCCCCCCCCCCTTTTTCTTTTTCTATTCCTTCACCTTCTTCTCCTGTCTGTCACCGACTTGGCCCTCACCCCCTGTCAGCTCCAGCATAATAGCCATGCTGAAAATAGTGTGAATAATAAAATAAAATGAATAAATAAAATAAGACTAACAAGAGGAGCCTACAGCACTCCTCTTGGAACAGCAAAGGTGTTTGGCACAACAAGCATTCAGACCATGATTCTGCTTGCTAAAACAAAACAACAAAAAAAAGAACTGAAGAAGGCTCTTGGATGAGAGGTGAAACGTCTTCAAAAAACTTAAAGAAGTCCAGTCGCCTCCTTTTCAAGCCCCTAAGACTGCCTTGACCTGGATGACTGAGAAGCTACTTGGCCTGCTGTTGGGATTGGTGAGCCACTGGGTATTGTATTGTTCATTATGAACTGATTAATTGATGTGAAATAAAGATTTTTTTCCCTTAATCTTCACTGAACAGAAACCGTTCTTTGTTTTTGTTTGTTGTTTTTGTTGCTAGTAACCTGTCATAGGTGTAACATTATACAGACATGCAACAAACCACCTAAAGTTTTTAAGACACTGCAGAGAGCAAAACGAATACCAAACCCTGGGACCTTTAACACCAAAGCATAATCTTGCACCACAAACACCAAAATATGTTGACCACTGACACTATGTAAATAAATAAATAATAGTATGCTTAATCCAAAGAATTTTTCTGTATCTTGAAATCAGTAATGCTTTCTTTCACAATAACTGTCAGGTTAGTAGGTTAGGCATAAGAATGCACAGAAATGTACATATACACGCTGCAGCCAAAACAATGAGAACAAAGGTAAACACTGTGTGCTGGTTTATGTGTTAAGAAATAATTTAATCACCTTTAGCATAGTTTTGAATGGAGCCGTTTTGTCCATTTGTAGCACATTTCCTATAGTAGGCAGGGCAGAGGGTCCTGGAGGTAAACCAAACCGTCTATAACTCCTCATACTGAAAAGCCACAATAATGCAAAGACTACCCCTATTAAAATCAACATGCCAGAAAACTCCATGGTTTTCCACGATAGAAATTCTCCCTGGCTGTTCTTTGGAGTTAAAATGACTGAAGGTGTAAGGGTACAGAGAGATTGAGATACAGCTGTTTATGCTGCTTGTCAGGTGCTGGCCAACCTTTTGCCTGGATTTCATGCTGAGTTGCGGAATGCTATTGAGCAAGGAGGACAAGAGTAACCTCACTCAAACATGCTCAGCCCTCTAGCCATATTTGCATTTGTGGTTTAAATGTTGAGAAAATTTTTGTTTAATCTCTGATTGGCGTGAGGCCAGTATGTCCTGGAGGTAAACCTTTTTGTTTGTTTGTTTGTTTGTTTTTTGTTTTTCCAGGTTTATGTCACTAAACACTCACAGCAAAGGGGAAAAAAAATCAGCTCTGCACATGATGCAGAAAAACACCACCATGCTGCAAGGAATTATCCCACTTTGAGTGAATACAAAGTGAATACAAAGTAACTCTTTGTTTAGCCTCAACTCTGTCATATTATCTGGCTTAATTTGAAAAGGTTAAGCAAAAAACCTTTGTACACTGCTCGAAAAATTAAAGGAATACTTTGAAAACACATCAGATCTCAATGGGGAAAAAAATCATGCTGGATATCTATACTGACATGGAAATTTCTTGCAGCAACTCAAAATGTTACTCAGTAGTTTGTATGACCCCCACGTGCTTGTATGCATGGCTGACAACGTTGGGGCTCCTAATGAGATGACAGAGATCTGGACCAGGGCATCACTGAGCTCCTGGACAGTCTGAGGTGCAACCTGGTAGCGTTGGATGGACCAAAACATAATGACCCAGAGGTGTTCTTTTGGAATTAGGTCAGGCGAGTGTTGGGGCCAGTCAGTGGTATCAATTCCTTCATCCTCCAGGAACTGCCTGCATAC